>CAEGAF010045451.1:0-30274 GCA_903067075.1 Micropoecilia bifurca | reverse complement strand
TCCTCTTGTTTGTTTTTAAGTCGGTGCTGCCTCTGTTTCGCTGTCTGACCTCCATTGAACGCAGTGTGGAACGATGTCACATATCAGTCAGCACTGCCACTGACAGAGTAATAATCCAATTTTTCTGCAGACACGGTAGGAAACACTGCGTTTGGGACAATAGTCTAACTCTACACAAATAAAAGAAAACATATCTGTGTTGGTTTTATAGCTATTAACAGAATTGTTAAAGTGTGCTGAACCTGTTCCTTTTGCTGCACATGACGTGTTGCATGTTGTGGACACCTGGTGGCAGTGTGCTCCTTTCACCTTGTGTCTGCCGTTCTAGGTATCATTAAAACCCACAACATACATTTCCAGGAAAGTGAGGCTCTGCAGGCTGTGTTTGACTCTCATCTCTGTCCCAATGTGCTGAAGGCTCCTGCCAGGTATCATTGGATCACTGGATCATTTATCAGTTTGTCCCTTTGGATCCATTCATCAGTCCATGGCTGCAGGCCAAGTTTATACCTTGCTCTCTATTACACACTTTGTGCTTCTTTTTACGTTTACATTAATACATCTGTGACTAAATTAATTCAAAACCATTAAACTTTGTTTTAATCCTCTCATTTTAATTAGGTTCCTATGATTTTTTTTCATTTGACCCTTTTATTGGTCAGTGTAATAGAAAAAAAATTGTTTTCTATTACCACCTGTTGGTAATCTGAATATGTCCTAAAATACACTTGAAACTGCTTAAAGTACACACAGTTTGGAAATTGGCAATATATCAATTGAACAGAAGCCGAGTGATTTTTGCATCTGCTTTGTTCTTTGCTCCTGCAGGCTTCTGGCGGACATGGTGCTGCACTTTCCCCTGTTTCAGGAAGAAATCACTCTGTCCATCACTCCAATGAAAGTCACTCTCAGAAACTACCAGCAGGGCGGAAAAGGTGTGCTGACTTCGTCATGTCGTTTACTTTAAATTTAAAAAATGACAGAATGTAATGAAAGTTGCAACAGTTTTATCATGATGATTTAAAATATATATATACAGACATGGACAATTGCGAAACAGGCTTTTCAGTTCTACCATGACAAAGATAAACATTTGGCGTTCTCCAATCATGTGCTTTGGTCAGAAGAAAGTTTGACTGAGTGTTTCTGTAGCAAACACTCCAAGGGGGTTTGATGTGAAATGAAGGATGACATTGTGGGTTAAATGAAGTAACGACTGACAGCAAGTGTTAACAATAGTTGTCAGGGATGATTTTGATCGGAAATGTTCAGTGTAGGATTATGCTACTGGAATGAAAGAGTAGTTTAAAGGGGCAGTACAATGTGCTTTCTAGCTACATAGTGTCATTCTTATAGTACAATCAAGTAGTTAGCTTCAGTTCTTATAAAAAAATGCAATATGTCAAATATGACTTAAAAGAAATTTGACTTTGTAATTTAATACCTTTAAATTGGGCATCTGTCTCTTTAAGAAACTCCTGCTCTTTCTGAAACTCCGCCTTTAGGAAGTCGTCACAACATGGCTCCTCTATTAACTATTTTACAACGTTTTTACCAGCGTTTCCCTCTGAAGTAGCTCTTATGATGAGCTCAGCAAATACGCAGTTCCACCAAGCGTTTGCTCATTACTGCTGGCTAGTCTGAAGGAGCTGAATGGGGAAGGGCTGCTCTGCTCTGCTCTGTGAGGCAGAAGCCTGGAACCATGGAAACTGCAGCTTGGAGGAGGAGCTTCATTCTTGAAGGCGGAGCTAGGTCCAATCAGACGTTTTGCACAACTCAATGGTTGTCATGGGAGATTATAGGATTCCTCAAACGTGCATGAAAAAAATCACTCCAACTATGTCTATGATGAGGGAATAACTTTACAATATGATATAAATCTTAAAAAAAATGCTGCTCCTTTAAGTTTTACTCTCTGTAGTTTAAAATAGTTTTGTATAAGCATCCAAAGAGTCATCGAGACAAAGTTACATGGGCAAGCTGTTCCACAGACAGAAAGTTCCTGCCTCTTTCAGTTTCTTCAATATGTAACTGAAGGAGTTGGACGTATTTGTGTGACAGGTCCCATGAAGACGACGTACACAGAGATGTCCTTACACCCAAACGAGTTTGACTACTTCCAGATGGGGCTGGAGTCTGACATAACCTTCTGTCTGAAGGAGCTGAGGGTAAGTGAGCTATTTTAGTACCGTCTTTATTTTGTCACCTGAGTATGTCGTGTGTAGCTTGGATCTGTGTGTTCATGTGCTGCATAGTTACAGCATGTGCGTGTCTGGCTCATCAGGGGCTTTTCTGTGTCAGAGGTGATAGTTCTAGTGTCCTTTGCTCCAAATTGTGAATTAGTTGCAAATTTTTCTCAAAAATGATCCAAAATATTTAGCTTAAGAGATATTAACTCACACCTGCAGGTGGCAGTATTTCTTGCTTCAAGATGTAGAGGGTGATCGAGTAGCAAAATGTCCCATTTACTGTCATATGTAGTTTTAGCTCAAACAGAGACGCTATAGTGACGCACCACCTCACTGAAACATGACAAACAGAATCAGTTACACAATCCAGTTCTTCAGTCCAAACCGACTAAACTCAAGTTGTTGACTCAGTAATGTGAGTTAACTATAAAACACAGAATCTAGGAGATGCTTGTCATTTCCTAAACAGGAAAATCTAGAAAGACAGCTTGGTCTGTCATAGTTGTTTTTTTTTCATTATGAATGAGTAACTTTCCATTTATCATTTGAGAATTTGAAGGGACATTCTTTGTTCGGGTCCGGTTAGCGAGGCCTGACCTGCATTACCCTTCACCACTCTTGTCCCCTAATATCTTGGAATGTTTGTTGAACCCCTCACTGGGAGTCTCTCCTTGTTATCCAGCCTCGACATCTTCTGGAGTCTGGAAAACTAAGCTTGGAGGTTGAGTTAGTCACAATTTCAAGAATTGATGCTGTTTTTTTTGTTATTGCGCTCAGAGGAGCGTGTCTGAGTCGATTGTTCTGTTTTTTCAGGGAATGTTGTCCTTTGCGGAGTCTCGCAGCCTTCCAGTGTCGGTTCACCTCGATGCAGCAGGAAAGTAAGTCTCATCATGCTGTTTAGATTAATTTGCAACCATATCTGAAGATACCGAGGCATTACTAGACCATTTCAAACACCTCTTTCTCTGTGACTGCTGGGTCTGGGCGTTTCAGCAGTTGTATCACTGTTAAATTGGCTGTGGTAAAGTTGTCCCTGTCTGCAGGCCTATGTGCTTCTCTGTGGAGGACATGGTCCTTGAGGCCACCGTGCTGCTGGCTACTGTGACGGACTCTGACAGCAAGGACCATTCTCAACCAACCCCAAAAACACCCAGGTAACAGGTATAGTGTCAGTAAAACAGCCTAGCATCCAGATTCTGACCAGATTCTGTCCTCATCACATCTGTGCCGCTTGCTGGTTTTCAACATCTGTTTGTCCTAGAGAACATACAGTAATCGTATAACTATCCATGCACCTTGAACTTTATCTTTTAGGGTATGAGAGCAAAAGGGGGCTGAATACAAATGCATGCCACACTTTCCAGAATATTTCAAGACATTTTTTTCTGTCTACTTCATTATTACTACAACCCTACATATAGATGTAGCAATAAAATTATGTTCAAGTTTGTGATTTCAAAGTGATAAAATGTGACTTTGAAGAGGTTTCAACACTTTTGTCAGATTCTGTAAATCAGTCTTCACTCTTTGACTTTGTCTGACCTTCACTCTTGGCGTTCCACCAGGTCTCCTCGCCCTCATTGGCTGTTTTTAGCCCCCTAATAGGGTGTGTTGTTACTGCAGCCGGTCTAGAGTCTGTGAGTGAGAAACTAGGTCAAGCGTATGTGAGAAGCCTGCCAGTGAGATGCTCTGTAATCCGCTCAGCTCCTGTTCGCTCGGCCGCTCTGCCGGTGCCACCGGCCCGCCTCACGCTTTTCTAACTCCAGCTGGTTGTTATTACACAACATCTAATTCAGGTCTTGTACGATGGCGAATTAGGGCCATCAGACACAGGACAACCAAAAAAAGAGGAAGAGTACATTTCTGCCAAAAACTCATGAGTTTTGAGATTAATTTTAGAAATGTATTAGAAAAAAAGGACATTTCTGAGTTTGAACAGTAGAACATTTGCAATTTTTTTTTACTTGGAAAAATGTTCAGATATTAAAATAATTTTTTTCTAGAAAATTTCGTATTAATCTCAAAATTGGTTGAGTTTCTTTCTAGCAAATGTTTGACTTTCCAAACTATGACATTTTCGTGGGTTTTTTTCTAGAAAATTTCTGAGGTTTATCTCAAAATTTTTTGAGTTTTTCTAGCAAATTTGGATAAATTGGTTTTGACGTTGGATTATTCAGGAACAATATCGCAGTTACACACGTCTCACAATGCGGAGGATTGTTTTATTTCTTGCACTATTTAAACTGCTGTACTTCAGCACAGTCAGTGGTCAGTGACTGGTTTCTTGTCAGCCTTTACTCTGTCATTAACTTGTTGGACATCTTTCTTATTTTCCACAAACCTTGTCACACTTTTCCAGTTTAACAAGCGCCTGTCCTCAGCAGGCTCAGTGAGGATCCACATGCTCATGAGTCAGACTTCGCTGACACAACGGTTCTCTGTGAAAGCAATTATTTAGCAGTTACGCAGCATGGACAGACTGTTTAGCCAGAGTTAAAGGTATCCTGTGGTGTTCTCAGGTGCCCAGCTCAGCCTGTGGCTGTGTCTCAGGGACCAGGCAGCAGGAGTCACACTCTTCATGATGAGCTGACTCTGTCCAGCCACAGCAGCCCTGTAATCAGCTGCCCCGGTTCAATGCGCCTCCCTGAGATCAGGAAGCCGACCTGCCTCAGCTTAGACAGCCAGGAATGTAGCAGCTCCTCCTCAAGCCCTGCATCCACTAAGGTGACGAGCTCTTCCTGTTTGATTAGATTTCAGTTTGTTCTGATATTTTTCTTTTTACTTGGACAATAATGGAGACCTTTGTCTTATGGCTGTAATTCCTCACCTCTATCCAATTTTCTCTCCTACATTTACTCTGATGCTTTGCTTTATTCCTCTATCATAGAGAAGTCAAACTCTTTTTAAGGGCCACATCAAGATCAAGAAAGTCTTTAAAGGGGAGGTACTATGTGTTTTCCAGCCACATAGTGCCATTTTATAGCATAGTCAGGTAACTGTTACGCTCACTCAATAAAAATGGTGTAAATATCAAATACGACTTAAAAGAGCCATTCTTGACTGAACGCCTTGAAATTGGTCCTCTGTCTCTTTAAGAAACTCCTGCTCTTTCTGAAGCTCAGCCTGGCTAATCGCCATTAGCCAACATGGCTAATCTATTAACACCTTAACATTTCTACCATGTTTTACTGAGAAGTAGCTCCTATAATCAGCTCAGCAGATGCTCAGTTCCACCAGGTTTTTGCTAATTCCTGCAGCTCTGAGGAGCTGTGTCTCGCTAAGTCCACCAAGGCGTTTTGAACAGCACAGTAGTTGCCATGGAGACCAAAGGATTTCTTAAGTATGCATGAAAAAATTAAAACAACACATCAAATATGTTTTTGATGAGGGAATAACTGTATGACATGATGTAAATCTCAAAAAAGATTTTTACATGAAACTGCTCCTATAAAGGGTCAGCTGTGGCATAATGTGTTGATAAAAAAAAAAAACGATCCACAAAACTATTCAAATATGAATAAGTATGAATATATCCCTCATTCAAAGATAACTTATTTGGAATTGAATAACATATTTTCATCTTCATGTAATTTGGCCGTATACATATGAAACTGAAGTGATTCGATTCTATAATAAGGTTCTATTTGTAGAGTACTACATAAAAGCTTTTTATATTTGACATGCTCCATCACAAGTTCAGTATTAATCCACACACCCATTTAAAAAATGTTTTCTTCTTTTGTAGTTATATAATCGTAAGTTAAGTAAAATTAGTCACTAAACAATGGCTGGTCAATGACTTTGAATATGCAGAGCTTAACCTGAAGCTTAAGAAAAGCTGCATTTGCAGCTAATTTGCTTGGAAGATCAGAGAAGAAAGTCGGAGAGGCTCCTTCATGTTTTCAAGCTTTAATAACACAAAGTCAGAACTTGCAGCGTTTCTGGTCCTAAAATGTCAAAACTCTGACAGATGCAAATCAGGGTAATTTAGAGACATGCCAGGCCCAAAACACGGACTTCCTTCTCTTGGTCTTATGTAAAGTTGTGGCTTGGAGCCTCTTTTTTGTTTTACATGCCTCTCGTTCTTCTCTGCAGCTCCTATATGCAAACTATGGCTGTCAATACATTTAAACATCTACGATCCAGTCAAACTGCTACACTGACTGGCAAAATGTGGTAAAAGCCTGGATCTTTTATTTGTCTTTGAGTGTTTTTGTAATTCAAGTGGCCGAATTAGTTTAGCACGGCTTGAGAAGCATTTTGAGGACATTCTCCAACATGTTACCAGCTAACGGTTCTATTTTCCCTGTCAGGTCTGTTCCCTGCTGTTCAACGCCTTGTCCTCTCAGCAAGACGGAGATGGTTGTGCTGCCCAGCTGCCTGTCTTGGCACGTTACAGCGATGAGGAAGAAAACACTGATGATTACGACCCGAGAAGCCCTTCACTGTGAGATTGCACAAGTCATACTTCTGAACTTGTGATTTCTGCAAACAATGCAATGCTTTCGGAGTCAGAACGCTGGACTGCGTATCAATCTGCTGCTTAAGATCTTTAGTGTCAAACTAACAGTTTCTACTAAGCTTCTTTTCTGGTTCCTGATGTCGTAGACATGGCAACTGCTCTTAGTTTTGTCTGTGGTAACATGTTAGCATAAAGCTGCCACACCCACCGGTATTAGCAAACCTGTGGAATGTTAGAGGATGTTGAACAAAATGTTTCCTGGATTTGATGTTATCCTGTTGATCCACAGCAACAGCCAGCAGGTTTACTAAAAAAATACTAGCAAACAAACAACTTTTGTAAACAGAATGCAGTCGAAACATTATAAATAAATATCATCTTTATTTAAATATTTTACAGATTTCAAATTTTTCCCCACAGAACTCAGATCTGCATTTAACTGTACACCGTATGAACACGCTCCGGTCGACCGAGTGTGTTTGAAAGACGAGACTAAGAAGAAAAGCGTTGGTGCAGGTGTGAGTCATGAGCCAGACGACCGGGAGAAACGAACAGCTTGAGCCGACGCTGCTGAGATTTTCCAACATTTATACTTTCACAATTAAATCCACCTCTGCCGTCATCTTAATACACTCGATTCTGCAGCCCTTATCATCAGCCCCGGTGTATGAAGAGGGGAAATAGAAACAACAACAAAAACTTGTTTCATTAGTGCAGATTGTAAACAAATGACAAAGAAATTGACAGGGACGGTTTTCTGATGCAGGGATCATCACTAGTTCCAACATCCTGACCTAAACACAGTGGTAGATTTTAAGAAAACAAAAAAAGAATATCTTTAGACAGCAGAGTTGTTTCATCTCTATGGCTATTTTACAGTTTCAGGGCTCTGTGCTCAGTTGGGTGACTAATAGAGGACATGTCTGCCAGCATCACCATCTCCTGATACAAGGCACGTCATAATAACATCTCAACCTTACAGTGACATCTTACTAAGTGTAGGTAGAAAGTCGCAGAAACACATCTAGTGCAAATCTTTGTGGCGTATTGGAAACACGATGACCAGCTATTAAAACCTACAGCAGAGGAGAGGAGGGGAAACTGAACCACAGCTGAAGCTACCCTGAAGCAGCGAACAATCACACCGAACAAAGTTACAAAAATACTCTTTTTTGGTCACCTGACCAACTTCAGCTTTTTTCTTTTTTCTACTGTGCGTTTAAGGCTCCCAGACCCGTTAAGTCCAGTGGATGTGGAGTTAGTCCGGTGCCTTGACATCCAGCTCAACACCAGTCATCCATCACACTTTCATCCATACACACTTCACACAAAATCACTGTCAAAACTTCACCAGCAGCTGTAAGGTTAAAGGGAGGACATCGATCGGTTTGACTAATAATGTGCGTCTCATGTGTCCAAAGAGGCTTTCTGACTATAAATACTCCGTCCTGCTCAGTAACGAAACATTGCGCTGGACTCCAATCGCACCAGTAAGAAAAAGGCAGCTGCTGCTCGTCGATGTGAAATCTTTAATGTGCCTGCTGACAGGTGTGTCACTGTCACATAAGCTGGGGTTGTTTGTAGACTCTGAACACACCGTCTTGTTTCATCCTCCTAGAAAACACTCCAGAACTTTCCATGAAGGTCTTGAAACATCTACAAACTGCAGCTTGGTTATTGAGCCCTAAAGCTGCCATTCCCTTCTGTACGCCAAGGAACCTTTTATTCCCTTATAGCAGCCATTGGCTACATCCTAGCCTGGACTTTCTCCTCACCTCAGCCTCCCATCAGGAAAGAGAGAGACTTGACCTCACACTGGATGCTTCATCTCCAACCAATGACTACTGATCCTTGGCAATGGGATTATCAAGTGAGCAGTGGAAAACTACAAAGATGCCAACAGTCCAACTGAGACAGAAGTGTGTTTGAGGCCCCTCGTTTGCATAATTTGACCTCTGGCTGGCTGTACTTTTTATGGGAGAACAAAACGGGCGTTGGGGCGGCTCTTCAGCAGAGTGGATCCTGTAGATGTGGAGGAAGCATCAGATGTCAAACCTACATCCTGGCCAGCAGGAATTGAAGCAGTTCATCACTTCCAGAGGCAGATTAGCGACGTCGCGCCTCGCAGGTTCTAGTCTGTGTATTCTGCCACGATGGACAACAGCACTGTGATGTCGTCTGGCTTTCCTCCTGCACAAATAAACAACAACACAGGATGGTGGTAGATTAAAATGTCTAAGCCATCACAAAGGGCAAATGTTAACGTTGTGTGACATTTCTCTGGAAAAGACACGACTCAAGCTGCACATAGAAATCAGCAGAGGACCAAAATCGGCCAATTTCAGTTTGACTGCCCCTGACTGGTGAAAGTAAATGTACAGTGTCAACAACACTCTTCAGTGTGAATGTGAAAAATATTATTTTTAGCTTTGGCGAGATGTTTTAAGTAAATAACTATTTTCTACAATGTAGTGATACAACTGTGGTTCATTTATACTGGGGGGGGTCAAAGTAAAATTTAAACTTCCTGTCCCAGTCTACTGCTGGTCAAATGCCTCAGACTCCTGTACTGCTGCCATCGTTCTTCATTTAGTCTGTAGGCAGATCACCAACTTTCACTTGATCTTCTCATTCCTTACAGGAAGGTAAGGTTGTTTTGAAGTGATCTGATTGGTCGACGCAAGTTTTATTGCCCGACTCATGAAATATAATAACCCAACCAATACCGTCTCCAAGCAGTCTTACTGCAACATTGCACACACTGAAATTGTGTAGTCAGTTGCAATGTTGTATATACTGCAGCTTTAAACTACAGTATAGTTTAAAGCTTTAGAAGAAACCTACCTCTGACATTCAGTCCGTTGTCGCAGGCAAACTGTGCAAAAGGTGACATGTAGTTGGGGTCATATGCCAGTACATGAGCCTGCTCTGCGATGCTGCGGGCCGTCTGCTGAATGCTCTCATAGTTTGAGTTCTGAGGAAGCAATAAACAAACAAAAAGAAAGGAAAAAAAGAAGTGAGCGTTAAGTTTTTCTTCTGGATCCAGACTCAGCAGCAGCAGCAGCAGACATGTTTGTCACTTACCTTGAGTTTTTTCAGCTCTTGGAGGATCATATAATCAGGCATGTTGTCGAACAGCCCATCGGTGGCGGTGAGGATTATGTCACCTAGCTGCACGTCAAAGGAGGAGCTGTCAGCAGATTCTGGGCTGTAAGCACACAGATTCAGACAAGGAATACAGTTTAGTCCTTGATACTCTTTAGTTTCATACAGAGTACTACAAACTAGTTTTAGTTTATTTACACATAGCTTGTCTTCTATTCTGGAAAAAAAAAAAAATTCAGTTGCGTCACATGTAATTACACTGATTCACCTCGGTTATGAAAACATAATCTCACTTTAAAAGTAAAACGTATCCAAGGATCTTAGAAAGAACAGTGCGGTCTGGTACAAAATTAAGTGCTTGGATTGCCAGAGTGGCAGAGAGACACCAGTCTCATGTTCGCTTCTTGGCAGATGCCCCCACTCTGCTGCAAACCCGCCACACAGTTATGAATATGATTCAATATAAAAGGTGTCTGGACTGCATCAGGACACAGTGAGACATGGCTCCCAGGAAAAACCTGCCCTGTGCTGCATTATCTATGAAGTGGGGATGACAAACAGCCTCAGAAGGGGATGATGGGATATTCAGTGTTGGCAGCAATGGATGGATATGAAAAAAGAAAGAAAAAGCCCCGATTATTCTCATTTTACAAATACTCTCTAAGGCCAAGTCAGTTTTCATGAAGCCAGAAAGAACAAACCACATTAACAGGATCCTCATGTTCAACTGTATGCAGATAAAATCATGAAGGAGAAACCACAACAGTGAGCACAGCTTCCTTATTGAAGAAAAATGGTTGATATAAACGTCACGGTTTAATATGCAAACTTTAATTTGGCGGATCTTCATTTTCACGTATTTCAGTTTTGACCTTTGTCTTCTTTGACCTGCAGCTGTTACTCAACTAAAGATTAGATCTACCGTTATATCCTATAATCTGATGATTAAATCTACAGTAAGACTGAAATTCACAGATCATAGGACAATCCCCTCATTTCTTTCCCTCAAGTAATTTTGGAAACAAAAAAACAACAAAAAAAACCTAAGATATTGGCAATAAATGACTTGGATTATTATTTTAGGAAGGTGATGATATATGTAGAATATTCACTGAACTCTGATCCTGAACCGCATAGCATTCTGGGGGATGTAGGCAGAGGAAAGACTTGAGCCACTGAACCACTCAGTACAAGTGAGTGACATTAACTTATTCACTCTCTGGTTACCTAGCAACAACTTGTTAAGTAACACGCACGGCAGCAGTCTAACAGAATCAAAACTGCTTAAAAATAATAATAATAAAAAAATTAATAAAAACGGCATGGAGTGAAAACTGGAAAGGTAACACCACTAGTCTGAGAATATTTTAAATATTTAAAACAAACTAATCAACAATTATTGATGGACTGATAGGAAACACTTATATCAGTTCTTCAGCCGTATCATCCAGTCCCAGCAGAACAAAAAGCAGACGGGCAGAAACTAAATCCAGCTCCATTAGAGTCACTGAAAGCCACACAGCCCACCTTCATCTGTGCCTCACGTGTTGCCAGTTTTCTAAGAATCACCTTTAAAGAGTCTTAAAAATAATCTGGTGGATCAAAGATGAACAAGTGAAACGGGAGCTGAATCCGCTGGCAGCAGGACCGACTCTGGACTCTCGGTTTTGCCCGTCATCGGCCCACACAGACTTTGACCTGGGTAAGAGGGAAAGCTTGGCAAACATCCTGATCTCCGCTGACGTCTGCAGCGCTGCTGCTTGGCAAGCAACAGCAACGAGACCCCGCAGCACGTGGCCCCTGACCCGCCGCTACAGCGCTACATGTGGGACACACAGGCTAGACTGAGAAGCTCTGCAGAGCGGTTCCGTTCAGATAATCTCTTTTGTCGCGTTTGCAACACAGACCGCCTATTAGTTAGCAGGGTGTGGAAGGCCGCGCTGCAGCAGCTGTGCAAAAATGTCCTAACAAGTCTTGAAAAAGTGCCAACGCCTTATAGTTCTCTCGCTTTTTACAAATCCACGTCAAAACGCAGCATAAAAACAACATGGTGCTGCAACCAGTAATGAAAGGGAGAACTAGGTTGTTAAAAACTAAAGGGAAACAACATTTTGCAAAAACATTCCCCACAGCATTATTCACTGAGCAGAGTGATTTTCTCGTCAGCAACACTGATAAGCTGAAGTTTCAGTCCTCCAAGTAAAAACTAAATTCGGAGTAACAAGTGCAAACCTATGATTCCTCATCAACCCCCAAAGTCCAGACCAGAGACATAGATGAAGTCTCAATACTATTAATATTAATGCAGAGAAAATGTGTTGATTTTCTCTGACTTAACAGTTTTTATGCAAGGGAAACTATGGTTAAATTAGCATAGACAAAAATTGACGATGCAGTATCCAACGATCTATTATCCAGTTTGTTTTTACAGAACAAAACAAAACGTTTAGAGTTCTTCACCAGTCTGTCTTACTGTAGACCGTTTTGAGGTGCAGCTGGTGCTGGGCGGCTCACCTGTCGCTGAGCACAGCTCCCTCCGCCCCGGGAGGAGCGATGGACAGCTGGAAGGGCGTGTTAAAGTAGTGCTGCTGTTCGTCTGAGCGGTGGACCACCTCCCCGCCCCGGACCACCAGGAAACCCGAGTCTCCCAGGTTGGCTGTGTGCAGCTGGTGACTCTGCCTGTCCAACACCACGATGCAGGCGGTGCTGCTGCCTACAGACACAATCACACACAAAGTCACTTCTTTAGAATTTACAAACAAAAATGTTGACCAGCATTGCGACCGCTCCTAAGAACAGATGAAAATAAACTCTGGCTGTAGGTAAAATGGTCAAATGATTTTGATCGGCCCTCTGACCACAAATCAAGAACGGTAAAATAGGGCAAGAATATAGAAAATGATGAAATTGAAATGAAATTGTCTGTTTTTCCATTTAGTAAGGCAACAGTGAAGTATTTTTTGTGCGTTTTGGATCTTTAAGGATTTATAGATTTCATAAGAAGTAGTGTTTATTATTGAGCAGGTGAAACTAAAAAAAGAAAAGTCACAATAAACTTATTTTTTATTGTAAATTGAATTAATTTTGTGTCCCCCAAGTAGTTTAAATTTGCCAGTTTTGGTCCGGGGGGCAAAAAGTTTGACCATCACTACAGAATCATACAGAGCTGTTTTGAGGCATTAAAGATCAAAAGTTATCAAAAGATTTTTTCCCTCATCAAAGGTGAATATAAACTTTTTTTCCAGCATAATTGAACTGTACCACAAGGCATTATTCAGTGTATACCTTTAGGAGACAAATTAACTCACCATGAAATTCACAATTTTTTTCATATATTGATTATATACATATATATATATACACATTTTGGTAATCTCCTCTCTGCGGGAGAGATGAAAAGGAGGAAACCGGAGCTGTTCTAGCAGGCTGGCAACATGAGGCCACACCCTGCTGGTGATTCATCCAGAAGACCAAAATATTCTCTCTGGGATCAACCTTCAAACTCCCCCAGCCTTTACACGCTCTGACTCAGTCCTCTGCCTCTCGCTTTTCTCTGCAGCTAAACAATTACACACGCCGCCTAAACGGCATTCCTCCGGCAGGGCAAAGGATAGTACAATCCAAACTCTTGTTTTCCCCGGCTTTGCTGCCGGTTTCTCATTGGAAAACTACCGACGTTTGCCGAGACAAAGACCCGTTCCCTCGTCACGCTCCTTCGCTGATGTTAGATCGCGTGCGCTGGGGTTTGTTTTGAGGCAGCACCATGGAGGAGGAACGGGATACTGGCTGGGACATTCCTAGGACTTCATAATGGGGTCTGGCTGTTGTGAGTCATAATGCAAAAATCCCAGCCCAGCCAGCAATAAACCAAACAGATGAAAACAGCCTAGACCCGGAAAATGTAGCTCAGATCTAAACCACATGGAAATGTGTTGTTTTCACTGTAAGGCGGAGCATGTCTGAAACGACGGTGGGTTGAGTCTGAACCCCCGTCAACTGATGCCAATGGTTTCCTGTTTCTACACGGTGGGGTTTGTCCTTATGCTGTAGAATAATAAAAACGGCAATACAAGACAACATATCATCCAAGATACCAAAATAAATGTTTTTCCTGCTCACCCAGTAGAGGCACTTTGTTCTGTAGCAGCTCGTAGTAGCTGGTCGTAAGAATTCCCACCGGGCTGCTGGGGACAAATCGTCCTTCCTTCACCAGCCTCTCGCACGTCTTCATCAGTGTACTGGAAAACTGCGACGGGTCAACACCGTAGTCTCTCCAGCCACCAACTCCATCTGCTACACCTAAAAAAAAGGCAAACAGGTGAGACGGTTATGTAATCCAAACAATGCAAGAAAATAAAAATGGATGTTTGGATTGAGTCAGATTTGTGAGGCAGTTAACATTTAAAACATTTTTTTATCATTTCTGCTCAGGCTCAGTGAAAGTCCACAGCCCAATCTCCACCCACGTTCACATCAAGCTCTCACAGCATAATCCTTCCACCACCATGTTTCATCATGTGTGGTCATTGCCATATATAGTGTTGTGACATACACTGTAAAATCGAAACCATCGTTTTACTTCTACTTCACTAGGTATGATGTACAATCACACAAAACATGAAAATCAAAACATCTCGGCTTGTGGTAGTAAAGTGAAAAAGGTTCAACAGGCATGAATACTTTTGAGCAGAGATACAATTAAATTACTCAAATTTTTGCTTATGTATTAGGACTTCTTCCTGAAGATGTTGTGTGTATTGGGTTTTATAGTTTAGCCTTGTAATAGCTTTATGGTAGGAATCCAAGATTTGCCCAGAAAGGAAGGTTTCTGGGCTCAAGACACCAGAATCTGTTCTGCTGACCATACAAGGACAGTCCCACTGCATCTCCCCACCCAGAGTCAGATAATAGAGACAAGCCTGAAACTTAAAAATAATGAAGTAAGCCGGTCCAAAAACAACGTGATTTAGTGTTGAAGGTGTTCCAATTTGCAAGTTAAATCTGGTAACCTGATCTACTCTCAGCACATACTGTACAATCAGCTTAGATGCAGGAGTCCCGCTAGACTTAAATGACAGAAACCTTGATCTGTGTGGACAACCTGTGCTGATTCCACAAACAGCCGGTTTGGATTTTCATGCTGTTCAAGTTTCACACAAATTAACCCAGTGCTTATCAATAAGAAAAGTGAAACATTTCAACCTGTATTTACTAGCTGTTAAGTAAAGAATGACGCTGCGTGCGTAGCAATATAATTTCTAACGCAAACATAAGAGCGGACACTTACCCAGAACATCGGCGGACCTGTGCCGGGCGATGAAACACGCGTCGTCCCCATAACACATCCCTTTCTTCAGGATGCCTCTGCGGAAGTCTTTGCCGAAGCCGCAGCTCGCCGTCACCAGGCTGTAGTCGCGGCTGTCTGTCTGAGAAAGCCCGCCGATGACAGCTCTGGCAACGAGTCTCCCGTAAGACAGCACGGACAACATCACCTACGCACCAGCTCCGTACGAAACAAACCGGCCAAGCTAGCAGCTGAGCTAGCTTAGCGTCGATGTAAGCACGCAATGTTTGACAGGCGAACCAGGCTGGAGAACTGCTGCTGTTGCTGCCGCCGCCGAAAACCACCGCGCAAAGACGAACTACCGCCGACAGTAGACGTAATCTCCCGAAGCTGGGTTTTTTTTCTGTAAGCAGAAAGAAATTCAAAAAAATTGGTTTCTTCCTCTGTTGAGGTCCTGTGAAGGTTGGTAGTGAGCGGCCATGCTGCCACTCTTCCTCCGAGACACTGAGTAAGAGACCGTGAAGCAGCTGCTGCGCGCGCCGCATGGCCTCAGACCGCGCGGTCTTGTGACTGCTTTGACGTCAGAGGTTATTACCAAATCAACGTTTCCTAATATGGAGACACAACGTTCTGTCCTTTATCGACTCAGACAGATGATGTACACCAAATATAACACTGGAAATCGATGATCTTTTGAGAAAAAAAAGTAATTTAAGCATAAAAAAAATTTTAATTAATATTTTCCTCCTTTCTCAATGTTCAAAACCCTCAAAACGTATTTTGATGGTCACAGTACGTTACACTATACAACCTCTCTTTGTATTTTCTGTTTATTAGGTTTAAGAGGAATAAAAGCCTTAGAACCAAACAACATTCAGTTATCAATTTCCATCCTAAAACATACCAGTTTATTAGAAAGATTTAGACATTACAATAGTGCTTGTTTATTGTTTTTAATTTAGCACAAGACTTATTTAAAAATGTGATGCACTGTAGTCAATTCTCTATGAAATTATGAGTAAATTAACTGTAAATAAAGATTACAGACATAAAACTTGTGTCTGTGACTTTCCTCAAACTTCTTATAAGCCATTAATAATTACAGGTGAATGAAATGACAAAGGAAAGATATAAAATAAACTTGAAAAAACAAAGTGTGCACAGCTTCAAACAAGGCATTCCTGTGCATAAGTAGCCATATTATTACATTTTTCCTGATTAAACAGTCATATGTGGCAAAGACTAGCTGCAAAATGGAGTGCAAAACACCTGAGGTTTTTCCATGGTGACATATCAATTTACCCCTGTGGACAGGAAAACAATAAAATATCTTTGCTTTCATCAAGTAGGAGTGGATATCTTTGCGGTATTGGCAGCGTGAAAAATAACCAATCCTTTGAATGCAGAAGATGAAAGCAGACCAACAAGAATGCATCTCTGGTCATTTGGTCCCCCCAGCAGTGTGGCCTTTCATTTCTTGGCTTGCTTGGTGACCATGTTGCGGGGGGGAGTCACAGGACGGCTTCCATTGGGCTTCTTCTTCTCAGCTGGTTTTAAAATCTGCAGGAAAAAGCACAACGCAGAAACCTTCTCAGAAAATAACTCTGCAAATCACCATTTAAATACTACTGCCAGAGCTTCCTAGGTTCAGCACGCACACAGGCATGATTAACAGCACTAAGATCCTCGTCCTGGCTCTGACTGGTTGCTTCTAGTTGAAACTGCGAGAAGGCAGAGAAGCTTGATTTTTTTTCATAGATCATTTGTCTCATTCAGTACCATCATGACATAGTGACCGTTTCACAAAATACATAAAAAACATAAAATAAATATTACATACTGCTGCTTTAATGAGGTGGCAACAAACGGCAATAAGACTCTAGAATTTTTTTTTCATCAGTTTTTGCAAACATGATTCAAATACTTTAAATATGTGATACAATACAGTGTGTGACTACTGAGACAAAAACTGTCCAACTTCACATAATGACGCCACATGTTTGACGGCCATATTGGATTTTCATTGGTACCCTGACTTCAAAATGCCATCCAGTTTAGTTCCCCCCTCCACTGCAACAAGGAATTCTGATTTACATAGAATGGAGCAGAGCTCAATATCAGTAAATACTATGAATCCATTTTTCTATTGCTTATTTGGACTCGTTTTACTGCTGAAGTCCAAAAAGAAAGAGAGAAAATAAAAAGTCATTTGCCTTTGATGGTTTATGCAGTAACAAAGCCAGATACCTGAAAGGAGCACATGAGAGTCTCATCAACGCTCATCATGGCACCAGCGTTGTCAAACTCCCCGCAATAATTCGGTGCTGAGAACAATGTGACGAGTTGCCTCTTTGCGAAAAATTCGTAGCCATCCTCAACAACCTGCAAAAAAGCAAAAAATTTAAATAAATAAAATCAGATACAAGTGATAAGTTTAGTCTGGTGCTCAAACTGTCAACATTAACAGAAACGGCTACACTGAGTCGGTCACATGACAACAAACACAATTGGTCCGTTTTTCATATCAATCCAATTTCCTGGACATTTTTCAACAATGTTCAAAATAGATTAGAGTTTTATATTAAAGAGAAGCATGATACATTACATAACGTTGTTATAATCTCACTGTATGCAGCATCAATATGATTGGGGATTGTTAGGAGTACAGTTAAGATTAGGAAGTTAAATAAGTGCCAAGAAACCTCTTTGCCAAAACAGAAGAGGAAGCTGTATGCAACTTTTTAAAATCAAACAATCTTGTTGAAATGGTAACAGTAAATTTTTTTTCCTGTAAGAACATCACTATATGAGGTCTAAGGTGGCAATGAACCTGAAGTAAAACAACATGAACATAAGCCGTGTCTTCATTACAAACGTGCACAAAACTTTGTCAATATTCCACTAATTGTGTCCTGTCACTAATGTCAGAAGAACACAATTTCACAATTGTGTTGTTTCCAATTAGAAACACAATTAAAAATTACATGTGAATAAGTTTATTCATGTGATTAGTTATTGAAAATCCTGCCACGCCATCATCCTCCAACTACTTCCTGTTGTCTTCTTCATGGTTTGTATCAGTGGCAACAGCTCATTGATCATGTGACTCGCATGATGTAAAAAAAGTGTTAGCATGGCAGTTTTCAGAAATAAAACATTGAAAATGTTCTTTTTTTATTATCGTGGTTCAGTTAAGCAAATTTATTTTGAAAACATCAAGTTGCGCAATTATATAGTTAATAGAAACACGGCTATTGTTTATTTATGGCAAGTCATTTAGCCATGCAACATTCAGCAACATTAAGGATTATTTCATGTTTTGCCAATATCATGCAGCTCAAGTAAATTTATGAATAGTTACTTATTGACTTCTATCTTTAGATGGTGACCAACAAAAGCCCTGTTTTTTTTTTGCTTCGTTTTTTTGAGGTTTTCCTGAAACCTAGACATTTCAGTATTTTTAATTGATTTTATTTTAAAATCAAGCAAGAAAAAAAAACATTTTGCTCTATGGGACAAACATTAACATACAAAAAAAAAGGCCAAAGGTATAGGAAAACAAAATGACCTGGAACAAGAGTTCAGTCTGTACAGAACTCCTGCCAACTCCCTGCGCTGGATGCCATGTCCTTGTACCAATGCGCTCTCACACAATCTTGTTTCTGTTTGCTACAGACAGGGGGCGCTGGAGTTACCTGGTGAGCACGGCAGATCAGATCCAGGTCGTGCTTGTGCAGGAACTTGGCTACCACTTCGGAGCCGAAGGTAAAGGAGACGCCCCTGTCGTTCTCCCCCCAGCCCAAAACGTCCTTGTCCGGGTCTGACCACAGCAAGTCGCACAGCAGGCCCTGGTCAGGCACGTCAGTGGGACGCATGATGCGTCTGATCTGCTCCATGGACTGAAGGTCGGGTGACAGTCCTTGATGAAAAAACATGGCAGCGATACCAATAAAACAAATACAGGGGCCATAACCTGTTACATGTGGGTCAGTCCAAACGGAACGACAAACTGCAGAGGGAGCGTTTCACAAAGACAAATAAGAGCAGCTAACGTCAAAGACGCATCAAGTTTTCTAATACGCCACAGTTGTGTGAATAATACACACAACAAACATAACACTGTGTACAGAGAACTAGTGAAAACAAGAACCTACCTCCATGGCAGCAAAAGATCTTCTCGTCCACAATTGCAGCAATAGGGAGGCAGTTAAAACAATCTGTGAAGGTCTTCCAGAGCTTGATGTTGTACCTTCGTTTACCTAAATTATGACGACAACAAAGGATGTTTTAATTTGTTGTTGTGTAATAAACATACAGTAGAGCAGGGGTGGGCAGTCCTGGTCCTGGAGGTCCGGTGTCCTGCAACTCTTAACGTCTCCCTGGTCCAACACGCTTGAATCCAACAGCTGAATCACCTCCAAGTGAAGCCTAGTTCTCAGGAGTCCTGCTAACGACCTCATTATTTGACTCTATTGCAGGAGTCCAGCCCTCCAGGCCTGGAGCTGCACTAGAGAAACAGCCAGAGATGGAAACCTATCAGATGTTTCCTTGGGTTCAGACTAAACTATGATAACAGGTTGAACACATTTTTCCCCCCATGCTTATTAAATGCATCATAACTAATTTCTCCCACAATCATAACTTATTCAACAGATGGCCTGTTTTTTAATTTCAGTTAGAAAAAAACAAAATAAATCACAATAAAAACCAGGAACAGAGAATTAAACGCCTTCATTGTCTGCTGGTACTTGTGGCACATTTGTCTTTTGTGGGTTCTAATCATTTCACCATGTGATATGGGTGTAAGAGGACAGGTGGATGGATTGGTCAGTAAAAGCCAGATTAGTGCATCTCTTTCATATAGTTAGAATTTAAGAGAGGCTTTTATAGTACGACAAAAAATGTGAATAACCAACACTCCAAAGTTATGTAAAGGTTTTAATAAGACTAAAAACAAAGGACATGTTTTGGCTACACATCATCGCAAACCTCCGTCTTTATTTTGTTATTAAAGCTTATTAACCCCTTCGTATAATTTTGGAGTTTATGTAGTTGTTCAGAACCAAACGCTCACGTACTTTTTTCTCCCCTCTATTTTCTATTTTGTAATCTTAACCAGTCGGTGACCCTCAAACCGCCTGGACCCTGCCAGAGAAAGTCTGTGCCATCGCCTGAATCCTTTTTAGCTGCTAGATTCTCTTTGAACACAAAACAGTAAAACACATGTCAAACTGGGTTCAATTAAAACGATACTCACACTCGTCGTAGAAACCATATATTCTGTTGATTGAAGCACATTCGTGGTTTCCCCTCAGGAGGAAGAAGTTCTCCGGGTATTTGATTTTGTAGGCCAGAAGAAGACAGATTGTTTCCAGTGACTGCTTCCCCCTGTCCACATAGTCACCCAGGAACAGGTAGTTGCTCTCTGGAGGGAAGCCCCCATACTCAAAAAGCCTCAGGAGGTCATAGTATTGCCCATGGATGTCACCTGAAAGACAGATGGGGGGTGGGTAAATGTATTGGCATCTGAATTGTATTCTGCCATGTGATTTCTAAGATTCGGATTAAATGACACACAATTTTCGCTCACCACAAATTTTGAGGGGGGCCTCCAGCTCCAGCAGAATGGGCTGACTGAGAAAAATCTCCCTGGACTTCAGGCACAGTCCGCGGATCTCATTCTCCTGCAGCTGCACATTCTTGCCAGGCTTTGCTCCTCGTACTGAGCCCAGACAACAACAAGCAACAATCAGCAAAGATAACAACAGTCAGCAACACCAAGTGCAGAATCTGGATGGGCGGGTTGGGTGGAGCAGGTGAGCAGCAACCTGTGTGTCCAAACGGAAGGCGAGGCTTCATAGTAGTATTTACAAACAGAGGCTAATTTTAAGAATTAACATAAAAAAGCAGGTGTTCCGGTGTCTGTCAGACTAATGTCATTTAAGCGACACCGAAACTAAATGGAGGTAATGTTCACAAATTGAGCATAAGTCACTTTATGGCACCTCATAAATACGGGTATTGTGCATATTCTTCGTAAACCGTAACCCAATACAGACAATAAGCTGAGCGGCCGATGAAAACCTAATCAGGTCAAACATCTAAGGGTCAGAAAGTGACGTTACACCGGTGTGCGCAATGTCTGTGCAAGAACAGTGTGTGTTTCTTTACCTTTGGGAATAACGAGATTCCTAATCATTAAACACGTTTAGTGATAACTTGTGGTTATTCCCTATGAGGAGTAAATGCAAGGAAATGATAACTAAAGATGAGAAAATGAAGCTAGCTTCCAATTTATTGTCACAACAGCATCGAAATTGCCATTGGATTTTATTTGAGATCGTACTTACCTTCTAAAAGACGTTGAATAATACTGTCTATGTTGAGCTTGTCAACATCAGCCATTTTCTGCTTCTATAAAAAAAATCGATTCGCTAAGATCTCCGCGTCAGTACACTTGCGAAAGCTAGCTCGCTAGCTACCCTAGCATTAGCTACAGCCTATTAGCTTAGCTCCGTAAAATTTTCGACTGAGCTTAAGAAAAATGTTACTGAGACCCAGTTCAGCTTGTAGGTTCGTTGGTAATTTTTAAAAAATTTATTTAAACGCTACTTTTAAATGTACGGATCCCCGTTTTCATAAAAAAAAACGAAACACAGCCACGGCTTTTGTTTTTTTTAAAAAACCGCAGCATAAAAAATAAACGCCAAGCAAACTAGGTGTTAGCTGGCGATGGTGTCTCTGTTTTGCTCTGCCGCACCTTGAAGAGCCAACCAGCTCCAGGGAGGATGGGGCCGCGAGCTGCGCCTCTGCTGCCCCCTACCGGTCCGGGTGGAGAAAAAGCATCCGGAGTTACAAACTGGACAATTTAAGACAATGTAAACTAACTGGACAACTTAAGACAAATTCTTTTTACATTTTTGAATTTACATAGACTAAAACTGACGTCTCCATTCTTAATTTCCTTTTTTCAAAATGAGAACATTTCTAGCTTGAAAAGTGCAGCTATACCTAGACTGAGTCTTTTTGGATTTTCAGACATTTACAGTGCCTTGTGAAATAATTTTATACTCCTTGATTTTTCCCCCCCTCATTTTGTTTCATTTCAAGCAACTTTTTAAAAAATAATAACCTTCTGCAGCACTTTATGTTAATCTATCACATAAAATCCCTACAAAAACAAATTTTGTGTTTCGGTCAAGACTATTCTTGACGCTTTCTCGTTTATTCAAGTGGCCTTTGGAAGGAATGGAGTTTGAAAAAAACAGCTATTAATTTTCAACTGGTATGTTAAGAAATCAATTTGATTCCTAAAGTGTGTTTATCATGCTCATATTGATGAAGACTTTGACTTGATATTTTCAACAGGAAATTATACTGTTATAGCCAGAGGGGGTAAATAAAACAGAATAGAAATAGCATTATTATCCCACAGAGGAAATTCAGACGGCAGAATCAGATACATAGTTCCAAAGGTTACATTTCCTTTCCATGATTCATATGCCAACTATTTTTTGATAGTTCTCATAAGCAACTGAAATATCAAATATTTTTGCAATTATTCCAGATTCCTCTATTGGAGAAATCACAATCAAAAGCAGCAGCTGAAGCTAAAACACATAAACGGAGCGTATTCCTTCCAATAGTAAATGTCATAAATAATCAGTTCTAGTCCATACTGCTTGAGATGACCTAGTTTATTACGTCCTGTCGGCTGCAGACGGGCCTGTATGGAGCTTAATGTTGAGTTTGAAAGCTTAAGGACGGAGGCCCCCCTGAACAGACATTTTATTGTCTTTGAAATAAGCTCTGTATGAACTCAGCTTAAAGCAGCCGGCAGCCACTTCCTGTTTAATGAGTCGGAGCTTCTCATTCTAGCTAATAAACCTTCTCACGGAAACCTTTTAAGGATACAATGCCCTCCGTTATATTTAGGCACTCAAATGAGGTTTGTAGTGACATTAGGACTCGGGATGCCGCCTGTGGTCCCACTGCCTCTTTTTACTGCCGCACTGTCAGCACGGGATTAAAACTTAAATGACTACATGCAGCTATAATTAGATATCATCACTGACAAAGTGTTCCAGCTGCAACAATAGGAAGCCAAATCAGGAAACAGGGAGATGTGGGGCTGGCAGTGCGTCACAGTGCATGCCGCAGTTATATTTGGTGTTAGTTGGACCCTCATGAATGCTTTCTATTCTATTGTTGTGTTGGTGCATATGGATTGTTCTATGGTCACAATTTATAAATAGGAGTTAAAATATACCAAGGAGCAATACATACAAACACATACTTACTTTTCAGAAGTATTTAAATGCCTTTAGGAATACTTATGCTAAATAACAACAAAAACACAGACCACACAGGTTATGTCAAAGGCCAAGACAAAGAGTTGCACATTTTTAAAATGGATGGAAAATGATGCACATCAAATGTGTTTAAATTTAAAAGTGGGGAAATTATGATGTACAGTACTTATCACCCACACCTACAAATAAAATCCAGTGTAAGCGGTTTCTTTCTAAAGTCACCTCATAAATAGCCTTTCTCTGCACACAGGGCCGGATTTATGTGGGCTCCGGGGCTAGAGTCAGTTTAGATGCCCTGTCAGCTACAAAACAATTATTTTACTGGTGAAAATTACAATACAATAGGCAGAAACCATGACAGAGGTGGGCAGCTTAGTTTTATCACAATATTTAGTGATAATGATAAAAGTGACAATAAGAACTATTTATTGCTACTTTTTTTTAGGTAACTGCATGGCTTACACAGCAATCCTGGCCCCACAAATAGAGTTCTTGAAAAACTCACCTCTTTGCAATATGCTTTTTTAGGACACTACTCACATAAAAAAGTGTGATTTGTATGCATCACATTAAACTGCATATTATCATATTTTCTAATTTATTGATATTTATTGGTGGTTTCATTGAGCAAACACTGAAGAAAATAGTAAAAATAGCAAGACAATATAGTCTTTTTTTTACATTAATTAGAATTTATTGTGACAATGATAAATCAAAATTCTTATGACAAGAAATATATTGCAATAAATGATAAACGATGTGATAAATGCTCACCCCTAGTGCATGATTGTTGAACTTTAATTAGGACAGTTAGCGAAACCGAAACCAAATTTCTTTTTCAACTTTTTTATTCAGATGTTGATTTGTGTGCTGACAACTGGACACCAGCTGGACCCGTGAGGCTGACTCCATCTATTCCTGGTCTTTCTCTTCACCATGTGTTATGATGTGGACCAGGTTCTTGTAGTCTAGGTTCCCTGCTACATCTGGAGGAAATGCTACAAACATCTGTTCCATCTGTGGACAAAAAATTAAGATTAAAAACTGACTGTTTTTTTTTTTAAAGTTCAGTCAAGTTTAAACTGCTCAAAAGGTCACAGGTTGATCGTCCGAGGTAGAGCACTGACCTCTTCAGCTGAGAATCTATCCGCCTGAGTCGTCAACATCTCCGTCACGCTGCGAAAGCGAGCAGGGAAGGTGAGAAAGTCAGGCGGCCGCTTCATCTAAAATGTTCGCCTCATACTAATACTCACTAATCTTTCTTTAATGTTCCTGTTCCCTCAGGGTCAAAGACTTTGAAAGCATTCAGGATGGTCTCCTCTGGGTCAGCACCTGACGAAAATGTAAATAGTTTCTTGTAGGATAAAAAAAACAAAAAAAACAACAACTTTATTTGCATGAATGATGATGATGATGATGATGATCCTGGATTACCTTTTAGTTTCTCCCCAAACATGGTGAGAAAGACTGTGAAGTTGATGGGACCAGGAGCCTCCTTTAGCATATCGTCAATCTCTTCCTGTTTGACGTTCAACCGGCCTGAAGGAAGACAGAGGTCAGAGGTCAGGGTGGAGTGAAGCGTGGGGATCTGGCTGTCACGATTCATTTTTTATTACTCATGTTTAATCATGTTTATGTAATATATATATATATATATAAAATATTTAATGGATAAGCTAAAAAGTTAGTTCACTGAGACCATTGCAAATAATCTTATAAATGGACACACTTCTAAGATACAGGTTGTGAAGTTATACAGTAAAAAATTAAGAACAATATTTTGGTTTGTTTAAAATTTGTTTGTTTAAAATTTAATATTTGGTTTGTTAAAGAAAAAAATATGGGTGTTAATTTCTCAAAATCATATATTCATCACTTTGTATGAATAACAGATCCAAGTCGTCATACATCTGTAGATGTCAGCATTCCAGATGGAATTATTTATTAGCTAAATATTTAGTTTACAAACTATATATTTAGCTAGGAAACTATTTAGCTTGCAAACTATATTTAGTTCCTAAATACATTAAGTCTGAGTTAAATATTTAGTTTTCAAACTATGTTTGGTTCCAAACAAAATATTTATTTTGCTAACTAAATAGTTTCACACTAAATATTTATTTCCCAAACAAAATATTTATTTCCAAACTGACCTTTATAATTTCCTAATTATCCAAACTAAATATATAGCTTGTGAATTTAATTCTGACATTTATGAATAACATTGTGAAAACACGACTTTGAAAAATGATCTCCTGCATCTTCCCCCCTCTCTATAACAGGTTAAATAAACCTAAAAATTACTGTTATTTTTTTTGTAACTCCCTAACTTTACAAGCGGCGCCCCACAGACCCCGTTTTCTCTCACCTAGAGCTGCAAACGTGTCCCTCAGGTCGTTCTTGTCTATGAATCCGTCTCTGTTCTGGTCCATGATGGTAAAAGCCTGTAGACGATTCAGAAACACCCGGTGTGACTCGCGGTCCCTGCGGGGTGCAGAGCTCGCGCCCGGTTCTGCTCACCTCTTTGAACTCCTGGATCTGGGCCTGTTCAAACATGGAGAACACGTTGGAACTCGCTCCCTCCGCTCTCTTCTTGGCTTTCTTTGGAGACTGCAGGGTTTGACCACAACACCAAGATTAAACCCAAAACTACCTCCGACCACCAGCAGTAGGACAAAAAAAAAAAAAAAAAAGGTAAATCTTTTATGACCCGCAACTAAGATGTGGCTAACAGGTGGAGGCTAGCAAGTTTGGACTTTGGCATTAGCAGTTTAGCTAAGCTCACTATAGCTGAATATGGATACAGGCGTAAATTGTCGGCCCAACACAGAAACTTTCTCTACCACAAGTCTTATCACAGTTCAAGTTGATACTTTTTTTTGATACTTTTTTTCACAGTAGAGCATAAACTCTATCAGCCTATCAGCCTCCTCACGGCACACTATGAATGAGAACAACCAAATTTAGTTAAATTCTAACTAAGATGATCAAAAGTTAAAAACAAACAAACAAAACAAAACATCCTTGACTATCCAGATTTACGCTTTCCAACTAATGTGCCTGTTTGCTATTTAAATGTTTTAAATGGTGGAGTTATTGCCACTTTTTTAAAGATTTTTTATTGCTGGCAATTCTACCAAGGAGCATTATTACAGGTCCTTCCTCCAGGACAGACTTTCTAAGCTTCCCTGCTCCCAACAAACTCCTGTTTACATCTATTCAGTGGGAAAATTTCTTATAATTTGAGTATGCTACTTTTAACAACTTTTTTCCCTTAATGTAAAGCCTCTTATCGCTTTCTTCTTCTCCTTCTTCTTCTCTTTTTTTTTTTTTTTTTACCTTAGTTTAATTCTATATTTATCCATTTGCTTTAAACTTGCTGCTGGTAAACCTGAATTTCCCCACAGTGAGATCATAAAGGATGACCTCTATCCATCACTCAACCGTTCACCACTGGACTATGTATGTCAATTCTGGGCAATATGAGTAAATTTGCTTTTGGGTTTTGTGTTCCATCTAGCAGCTCCCCCCCCATCAAGACCTCCCTTCTAAAAACTTTCTAGATTCGCCCCTGCACCAGGCTGCCTTCTTTAACTTGACCCACTGTTGTTTTTTACTGTCAACTGTGCCTTTAAGACAAGCCAATGATGAGTGAGAGGCTGAAGGGGCACTTCCAGTGGGGCAGGCATTTACTTAAGAAGGATTACAGACTCTGTCAGTTGGTCGTGGAAATATTATTTACTGTCTTGTGAGGAAGCAGAGCTGCGGGGGTCTAGTCCACTGCCTGCACTTCCATAGTTCCAGGATCACACGAGGGATTATTCCAAGACAGGATGCTACTCTGAGTCCTGTTTGATCAGAAAACCCTCACAGGGAGGGATTATGTTGAGCTGTTTACATGACTGCCAAGAAACTGTTAAAAAAAAGCGTTGTGAAGGAATGCAGCGCCATGTCATAATTTTGGATTCGCATGCCTCTCGACAGCTGAGGTCTACTGCTTGCTGTGGATTAGCTCTGGGGCCTCAGACAGAACCTCTGGCACCCCAAAATTGTTGCCTTGCTTTTTTTTTTAAGATGGTTAAATATGAAATGATGCAGTTTGCTGGTGAGCACTAATTTTGACCAACAAAATTGGTGCTTTCCTGTTCATCTCTTCTCCTAAGTGTCCTCTGTACAACACTATAATTGAATTTTGAAGGACATTAAATTCTTGCAGTTAATTACATTTTTAACCAAACATACTGGTTTGATAATGTATTGCTTAAAAATTTTAATTTTGTTTTACAGTGTTAAATACTGTTGTGGCCAAACCTCTGATTATAACTGTTAAGACCTGTCATAAGACTTGATAAAGTTTCCACGTCAAAGCAGGAATTCAAATTTATCTTCAGTTTTCAGTAGTTTGGTGGAAGTCAAACTCTGGTTTTTAGCCCTGAGGCAGACTTTGCTAACAGATGGCAAATTGCTGCTTTTGTTGTCGAGGTGAAAACTTTATATACCACTTTTTTAAAAAAATCTTTGGATAAAATGTTTTCAAGAATGCTTTATTGCTTAATCACACCTTTTTTTGTTTCTCTTAAACATAAGTGACAAATTAAGAATAAAATAGCCTTAATACTTCAAATATGACTACAGGATTTAAGTACTTTCTTACTTAAACTTCTACTGATTACAGTCTAGCTACACAAAAAGGGTGCCAATTGCAACACCAACAAATATTGGTTAAGCTCTTTTTTTTATCAATGTCTTCTTTTTACACCACTCCTCTCTTCTTTTGAATATGTTTTCCATCTCATCTTTTGTCTGTTTCTTCCGGGGTTTTTTTCTTTTCTTTTCCTATCTCCAAACTTCTCCTGTCTTTTGCTCGAGGTATCACTGATCTAGAAGATCTGGCCTCTTCCCCAGACAGCCAGTGAAGAGATACTGACTAAATGTGCATCTACTCACCATGTTTCCTTGTGGCTAGCTGATGACCAAGCCGTGTCCTTGCTGCTCTGTGACGGAGCAGCACGCTGAACAATGGATAGATATGCTGACCGCTTTCCCCTCTGATATATAATGGTGCATGCTTATGGACTATAAATACTCCATGCCTTGTTTAGGCAGCGGTGCAGGTAAGGAGGACTATTCTCTCTGACATCGGCCTCCATTGTCTGAGTTCATGAGATTTAGGGATAATAGCCAAATGCACATACCCCCATTACTGAGACCCCAGAATAACAACAGGACATAACTCCGACCCGGGAAGGACAGTTGTGTTTTGTGACTGACAGCTGCACTTGATGGGGTCCATCATCCAGCTGTCTGTCCTGTTAGTGGTCCGCAGTGGGCCCAGGAGGGGCTCTGCTTCTCAGTAGCCTGCTAAACGGAACTGTTAGCTAAAGCTCGCTGAGCCCCAATAACACCAGGTCATAAACAGCATGCTGCACTGTGGGAAACGTTAGCTGGGAACATTATTCACTTCATTATTTGCCTATTCGTTGTAGACCGGGGGTGTCAATCTCGTTTTCATTTTGTGCCACATCAAGATCACAAAGGGCCAGAAAGTTTTGATAAAACAGCCTGTTAGCTGAATAAATAGCTGCCTCTGCATCTGATGAGAACTTCTTAAAGTTAAATAATACTCAAGACCTTTTCACATTGATGTAACACAGACAAAAAAATTGCTTTATTTAATATTTGAAAACTAATAACTGATAACTTGAAGGTAATATGAGTCTCTTTGAACCTGCCACAGTGGCTTTTAATACCTTTGCCCAATAATAATGATTAATGTTTTCTTTATAGCTGTTAATAATAAATTTCATTGAAGTTTCACATCAAAAGACATTTATTAGATCTATTATTTAGTCTTTAGGTATGAAACTGTTTTTTCATCTTATTCCACAAATGTCAACATTACACAAAACAATTTATCTATATGTTTACAAATATAAAAAAAAGTTTGTCATTTTCTTTATTTTCAAACCCAAAAATAGAAATTAAACAGTATTTGTCATAAATTAAACATATGTATCTTAACATAGCATAACTTCTTCTAAAGAAGTTTTGTTTCACTGGCTTGTAAAGGTTGTGGATTCCTGTTCTAGAATCTAGAGGGCCACATAAAAACTTATGGTGGGCCAGATCTGGCCCCAGGGCCTTGGGTTTGACAAAAATAAAAAGAGTAAAAATCACTTGTCCCTTACCAGGTGTAAATCATACATGTTTGTAACAGTGAATCATTGAGTTTAAGCTACAAGCAACACAGACTATTAGTAGTTGCAAAAATGTAAATTCTTTTGACATTTCTATACCCTGATACAGCCATAGAGAAGAAAAGAAACAAAGGCAGAAGCTGAGAGTAATTCAAATAAAAAAATAGGGGTGTATTAAAGTTTTTTTTACTGTTTCTTAACCTACTACAAATCATTCTTCTAAAGATAGTGTTGCTGTCATGACATGCTAACACTTCAATATCCCCATTGCAGACACAATATCCCACTATCACAATTCTTGGATGACACCATAAGTTGTTTTAATGAACTGGTAAATTGATCTCATCTGCCTCTACTGCTGCTCCCTTGTAAATATCTCTCTGGCTGTTTGGTTTGAAAGCTGGGAAGAAACATGTTGGGTTTGGGGACAATGGAAGACATTTTCTCTGCTCTGCATGAACAAAGTCTTCTTTTCAAGTATCATGAGATTTGTGGTTGTAGTACAGGTGGCAGTAGTAAGTTCACTATTTGAGTTTTTGACATAATGATTAGCGTCTCCCAGTCGTAAAAATAAAACCTAAAAAAGTATTGCCATGGATACGCATCATACCACCTGCCCAAAACTAAAAGAGAAAGAGCAAAAAACTTCCAACTGTATGTCATCCAAAACCAGAGGGGACAACTGTCCTAAGATACAATGACTCAACAAAAAATAACCATGAACA
>CAEGAF010045426.1:0-10247 GCA_903067075.1 Micropoecilia bifurca | reverse complement strand
AATTAAGGTGAATTCATGGTTCCTTTTTCCACATAATGTAACAGTAGTGTTTATGATAAAAAATAAATAAATAATAACAATTATGTGATCGGTATCGGGAATCGGAATCGGCGATCGGCCCTCAGGGGTGATCGGTATCGGGATCGGCAGAAAAAAACCTGATCGGCACATCCCTAGTTTAAAGATACAACAGGTGGTTTAAGGCCTTTACACAATAATGCAACTATTTTTGTTTCAGTCTCCAAAATGTACTGTAAAACCTCCGAACATTACAACTTACATCTAATAATTAATACCAAAGAAGGAAGGGAAAAGCGTCTCGTCTCTCTGAACTCAGGCTCTTGTCTACGACTGGCGATCAGGAGACAAATGATCTGGCTTCCTAGAATGAGGCCTGAGTCGTCGAGATCGGGCCAATGATTAACGACGGCTGTCGGAGTCTGCGTGCGTCTCTGTGAGCACAGGTCTGTGTGTTGAGAGAACCCCGATAACGCGGAGAAAATCCTCCACTGTGGGATCACTTACTCTATTCATGAATAATATGTGATTATTTTTTTCTCCCATCAGTTTTCAGTGAATTATGTTTAACTTACAATGTGGTGGATAGGTGGCTTTTTATAAAGATGTCTTTTTTTTGGTAATCACAGAAGGCATATGCATTTTTTTTTTTTACAGGTAAATGACGTCGTATGGACATTCGAAGCAATTTCTTCCTACAGGCAGGTAGGAAGAAATTCCTACCTGCCTGTAGGCAGGTAGGAATTTCCCCCCCCAAAAAAAAAACTATTACAAACAATAACACAAAATACAGGCAGGGCAGAAAATGCACATAATCAATTGCTAAAGAAAACATATCTGACCTGCAACTTCATGATGATTATGTCCAGGACAGAATATGCATTAACTTATATACATATATACAAAAGGAAAGAAGAGATGATATCATACAATTAGCTCTGTTTTAATAGGCCTCCCTGTCGGCAATAATTTATCTCTCATTCCTCCCCTGCCCCATTACACACAGGCTGTGTTTTATCCTAGAGGCTGTTAATTAAAACTATTACAGCTTCAGCTGCTCCTATGAGACAGCCAGCGAGACAAAGACAATCAAGAGGGGGAGGAGCCAGTAAAATCCTTGTCCCAAAGCCTGTAGAGGAGCTGAAAAAGGTTTTGCAGACAAATAAACTACCTGACCGCAAGGTCAGCAAAAAGTCACTTTGTTTGTGTTTAGGAGACATGGTAGAGCTGGTTTAGTACTATCAATAAAAATCACATTTCTTATTTTATGTTTCTACACCCCCACTCGCTCAAAAATACAGTTTTACCTCCTGGAAGAAAAGAAAAGTCTGCTCTGAACGCTCAGCCCTGCATTCAAAAGTGTCGACCTGGACATTTTTAACTTGGTTTTTATGCAACCACGTTAAAACATGACTTGGAAAACCCCCTTTAACTTCAGCAATCCAAGATAGCTACCTTCCACAGCATTTGATTCTCTCCTGCTCTTTTCTGTTCACACAAGCTTTGCTCATCAAGATATCAGTAAAAAAAATAAAAAATTGTTTGTCAAACTTAGTGAATTTTTTTGAGACATTTCTACAGCAGCTCTGTTCTGCTACCTGCGTGATGAGGCTCTTTAGTTCGGTTCTCTCCACCTCCCATGATGCTTTGGCCTTTGCGAACTGCTGAGTAAGTTCCTGGGAACCTTGTCTCTCTTGTCTCAACTCTGCACTCAGGTCCTGCAGAGCAACCTTTAGGTCTGCCAAAGTGCTGCTCACAGCACTAGACTGTAACAACACGCAGACAGATCTAGTAAGTGTTCAGTCATGCACACGTCACTGTGAGAGCAACATGTAAGAAGCTGTTCAAAACGTAAGTCATTGAATGTCCTATGCATTTGTGTGTGTGTGTGTGTGTGTGTGTGTGTGTGTGTGTGTGTGTGTGTGTGTGTGTGTGTGTGTGTGTGTGTGTGCTGGTCTGCTTGCCTTTATGGTGGGGCTGAGAGGCTGTTCGTCTGCAGAGGCTCTCTTATCCGCCTGGCTCTCCTCCTCCAGCAGCAGGTACAAATCCTTCAGGCTGTTCATCTAAGGAGCCAATCAAAGTGCAGCGTCATCTCCACTCCTCTTTCCAATAGTTCCTCAACCAAAACAAAAATCCTAAATATTTCCTATTTCATAGCCTCACATAATAAATGAAATGTTATAGAGACTATTTTTTTAGGGACTGGTGTTTTATATATTGGCTTAGTTTTATCCTGTGAAAAACGCAGCAAACACTTTTGATGTATTATGTGAATAAATAACGCAAAAACCATCAGTTCTTGTAAAACAGGATAAAACAATGAAATTGCAATTTGAAAAAATGGAAAATAACGTCTTAAAGCTGCAGTATGTAACTTTTACATATTTTTACTACAGATTTGTTAATGACAACATGACAATATGGTGTGAGACAGGTCATTGGTGAAAAGTTCCTTCACTTCCTCCCAGTGTCATTGCCATCTACAAAAACGTACCGGTCCCTGACAAAAACAGCCAATCAGAGCCAGGAGGACAGTCTGTATGCTATCATGTCGTGCATGTGCTGCTAAATATGCTAATGGTGGAGAAACAACATACTGTTCCAGATAAGCCGTTTATCAGCCATCATCAGAGGCTATTAGAGCAAGAGAGATGATGTGATCAGAAGATATACAAAAGTGATTGACAGCGCTAAGGCCCTCTTCCTGGCTCTGATTGGTTGTTTCTGACAGAGCACTGTTTGTGACAGCAGGACCATAAAAGGAGGAGGAGCTCTTTTTTTCCTCTTAGATTATCTGTCTGAAATTTTTTTTAAAATACCTGAAGAAACATTGTTTTAAGTAAAAGTTACATACTGCAGCTGTAATGTTTCTACTTTCCATCCACTCATACCTCCAAAACATCTTTCCCCTCTGCATCCTTCTTGCAGCCCAGCCTCCACTGCTTGAGGAAGCAGCGCAGTTTCAGACTCAGCAGCAACAGAGCCTGTTTCAGGTGCTGGGACTCTTGAACGAGCAGAGTCCTCTCCTGACCCCACAGTTTCTGCTGAAGGCGAGCCTGCAGGCCCAGGCTCTGCAGCTGGAAGTCCCGTCGGAGCAAGGCCTTCTGGTGCTCCTCCTGGAGCTGAGAGGGGAACGTAGTCAGTCAAGTTCAAGGCTGATGCATCACTGTTGCTGTCAAGCAATCCACAAATCTGGTCAATATGGAAGATTAGCCAGAAGAAATCAACGCAAGTCCTGCTTTCAATTTGCTGCAAGCCAAAGCGGACGACACAACGAGCTGTATCACATCAAAGTTTTTGTCCTTTGTGCATGACCATATAATTGTGATGGCAGAGTCATCCTGTGGGGAGGATTTACATCAGTGGAAACAGGCAAGCTGCTTAAATTTAGACCAAGAAGCTCTAGAGACATTGATCTTAGCCACAAAAGGAAATAAAATGTAAACAGTTCAATACTTTTGCAAAGAATTGTAGTTACTGACCAAGAAATTAAAGAAACAAAAAAGGGCACAGAAACCACCCAAGGTTCTGCTCATTCTTGAGAGTAAACCCTGAAAACGTTGAGGTTCACTTTGGAAATAATAAAACAGAAAAAGAGTTCAAGCACAAACACACTGACCCAACAGAACTAGATTGTTGGGTCAAACTTACTATTATTGTTTGCTCCTCCTTTAAACTGACCTGTGAGAGTCTCAGGCTGAGCCCTTTGTGGTTTTGCCTTTCTCTCTCCAGCTCCTCCAGAGTTCCTCTGACTAACTCCTTTTCTGTGGACAGCTGTGCCTGCAGGTCACTGAGCTGGACAGACTGGAGAGAAAAGGAAACGAGAGATGACAATTACAACTGAGGGGAACTAATAAGTAAACATGTGGAAATAGCAAATAACTGAAGAAGAAGAAGTGTCTAAGGAGGATTTACAAGAAAATGAGAAAAATTGACCTTTTGGGTAAAAGAAAAGAGATGTGCCTCATCACCTTTACATCAACTCTGCGCTATACAAGTCTACTGTAAGTCTTCACCAACCTCCTACACCTGAACTCATGCACTCTCCCATGGCTCATTTAGCTGCTGAGCGAGGGCAATCCATCGACCCTCCACTGTACCATGAATGTTCTCTTTTACCCTCCCCTGGGCTTGGCTCTCTGCCTCCATCACCCCCAACCAAGAGCAGCTTCCCGCTCGTAAGAGAAATTACTTTTTCTGTTACAAAATGACTCTGGTGCAAAGAAGTATATAAAAAATGAGGAACTAATTGATATAATATTAATTTAATTCACAAACTAAGCATTTACATGACGAAATAGAGTCCATATCCAGTAATTTTAATAAATATGACTATAATATGAGAATATGAGTTAATAGACATATTCGTCTATTCAATCATGAACTGAAGCTGAAGGTTTCAGGGGGGAAATCTGAGTGGAAGAATACATCTGTGCTGTCACACTTAAACTTGTTGAACAGATGGACAGACCAGATTTACTTTTTGACCCCGAAGCTCAGCACTAAATACCAATTTCTGGGTTTTTGCCATCTTCTGTTTGTCATCGCCCTCCACTTATCTGCCTCTCTCGGTTTATTTTGGTGTCCCCTGACCTATTCACCCTCATACTCATGGATAAAGATGCAGATGCATAAAGCCCCAGTTGCCATGGAAGCACAGCATATAAAGGTCAAGCAAACTACGGTCTATTCTTACTGCTGGACGGTGTGGTAGCTGTTTATTTTGCTTCTGAAGATGTGCTGATAAAGTCTGACCAACACAGAGCAGGATGTCACCCAAATACTCCAGCTAGCTACCCATTTGCTGGCATAGCACTGAAAAGGCTTCAAATAATTAGTTAATATGGTTATCAATTATTTTTATGAAATGCTTATGGAGCTCTAAGTCATAGTCAGATTTGAACTCGTTAATATAGAACTAAAATATAGAACTAAATCTGTTTAGTTCTACGACTGCAAACTATGATTTTAAAAGCATTATATTTCAGCACTGTAAAGAAAGCAAACACACCCAGCTCCTCTGCTTAGACATCCCACAATCCTGCTGCGCTGCACCATTGTCAGTGTCACTTGCCCAAGCAAATATCCCATGGCCCACCGTACTTTCTTTTGTTTTGTCTGGCGAAAGTATTATTACACCGGTCAAAGTTTTACGTGTAGGTTTTTGGTGTGACCTCCGTTGCTGTCTGGTTAAAAAAAATGGAACTGGCTTTCAGCCAAGAGATGCACTGAGGCGGACATATTGGGTCTCCGGTATGAGTTGTTTGCTGTCATGTTGTTCATGATCGAGCGTACCGTGGAACGATCCGTCTCCTTCTCCTGCTCCGTTTGTCCAGCTGCCCGATTTTGGGTGTCATTGCTGATGGATTGGTCGCTCTGGTAAGTGTCATCTTTCTCGTCTGGATCTGATTGGTCCCTATAATCAGGCTGCTGCATGCATGGGCAAGTTAATGAAGAAGAAGAAGAAGAAAAAAGAAACCAGAAACAAAAAAATCATAGAGAAAAGACGTAGAAATGAGGGAGGAGACATTTTAGGAGGGGAAAAAAATTGAAGGTGACAGAAAACATGACAATAATAAGAAAAAAACAATACAACCAAAATGGTGTCCATCAATGAGACATCAAGAAAACTAGGGGAGAAAAAACTTATGGGCCTCACAAGACAAAGAAAAGGATGTAGAGGAAGAAGAGCTTGGTCAAAGAGGAATATGAAAGTGTGGAGAAAAGAAAGAAAAGGACAATGGAGGGTAGAATGAACGGCTGAGGGGCAACAAGGGAACGTTTTTAATGGAGGAGGACACAGATTGCAACAGATGGCAATACAGGGTTAAAATGGGAATGAGCGAAAACGAAGGGGGACAGAGGGAGAGAAGGACAGGAAAAGAAGGAATGGGAAGGGAAAGAGAAGGAGTAAGGCAGTTAGGATGAAAGGTCAGAGCGAAGGGCGGAGGAAGCAATAAGGTGCAGAAGAAGAGAGAGAAACGAGTGACGTGAAGCAATAAAAGGGACGAGTTGGAGCAAAAGATGTGAGGGGCATAAGGAGACGTCAACGAAAAGCAAGGTGATGAAGGAAGGGATGGAAACAAGCATGCGTGAGCGGTGGCAACAAAGGTGGTGTGAAAGGTGAGAGAGGAGGCAGGAGGGAGCCAAGAGCAGAAATCGATCGGATATGGAGCCCATGCAGACAGAAGGAGGGACAAGAGAGGGAGGACAGGGGAGGAGAGATAGGAGGGGTTGGAACTGGCCTCTAATGGAGTATCGTCACTTGAATCTACTGATCACTTAATCACACCTTCTTAAAAACCAATAAACTAGATCAGATCAGAAAAGAAAAATTATTTTACAATGCATAACTCTTTTGCTATTGAATCAGTTTATCAGCTCTATGAAAATTTTATGGAATTTAAATGCCATTATTTAACTTCACTTAGTAATTTCAGTAGATTATTCTATCTTATCAAACCAAATTACCCCAATGGTGAAGTCTAAGAAAAAAACTGTCCATCTGTAAAGTCATGTAAACACAGAACAATCAAAGTTAATTCAAAATCTCAGCTGAGTTTTATTGTACTTTGTTGGCTCATTTACTGAATTGACAAAAATATGCTACTTTAAATTAAATTTTAAAAAAATTCCACCAAAACAGCAATATAGATCTGAAATAACTTAAAGTTGTCTTTATGTTTTTCTGTGCATGTTTCAAATCCAGCCAGAAAATAATAATAATAAAAAACTATTAAATGTTCTAATGTTCCCTCTGATCCCTTCTTGATATTTCAGAATCTCTAACTGTTTCTTGTAAATTGCATTTGCAGACCCACAATAAAATCATCCAGTTGTCATGACATAAAAGAAACAAGAACCACCAACTCAGACTTCACGATCCCAAACTCAAATAAAGGTAGACCTCTCAAGTTTAATACGAATGGACACAGTTGCACAGTCCAATAGTCCACGCGAATCGGGTCTGGGGATTGCTTGACACAAACGATCAATATTTGATAACCTCTCTATGTCCAGGCAACTGGCTCCATTTGAGGCTCCAAGCAGCATTAAACACAGGTCAGGAGGCATTAAAACAGCATGCAGAGGACATGCAGAGTTTGGTTTTGTTTTGTTTCATTTTGTTTTTACGCCAGCAGCTCAAATCTGACTTAATACTCTGCAGAGACCGGAATGCGTCCCACAGTTTTCCGGCCTATGCATGATGAGCATTGAAAATTGTGAATTTGGATCAACAGCAACTCCAATTAAACAGCTGATATGGCCAGGATGTTGCTGCAGAGCTGAGCATGCTGTGTAAATGATTTTTTGCTCTGTGCAAAGAAACTCAAAAAGAAAGCAAGGTGGAATGGGACTGAGAAAGATGTCGGCCGAAATAATGCTTAGGCACTAGAATAACAGATCAACAAGAATGAAACTTACAAAAACTAAAAAAAAAAAACATACTTGAGAAATATAATTATCTAAAAAAAAAAAAAATAAATAAAAAACAGTGGTAAGGAGTGAAGGAGAGGGCTGTGCTTTGTGTATTTTTACCTTGTGCTTGACTTCATTGTCCTGATCCTGGCCGTCTCCGGAGCAGGGGACGGAAGCGCAGGGCGACGCTGGAGGGGACGCCCCTTCCACCTGAGCGTCTCTCCCCCCGGATGGAGGTTTACCCAGGCCGTCCACCTGCTCCACAAAGGCCTGCAGCTGGGTGTGCAGGGCCTGAAGCCTGCTGGCCAGAGCACCAACCAGAGGGCGGTCCGCCAAATCGGAAAGCTCCAAGATCTGAAGAGCGGGAAGCGCAACCTTCGTCACACGGCTTGTCGAAACCGACGGATATAGAGAGGATCAGGTAGTGCAATAACGAAAACGTATTTTCTATCATAAAATATGTTTTATGATTGAAAATACGTTCTATTTATCAAATTCGCAAGAATTTGATAAATAGATTTAAAGATTAATAAAATTTCATGTGACACTTTCAGAAACAGACCAAACCAAGGGCGCGAACCTGGCAGTGAGGCTGAGGTTTCTCCAGGTCGCACGGCTCTGCTGCCTCATTGCTGCAGACCTTGTGATAAAGCGAAGGAGAGGAGGAAGAGGAGGAGGAGGACAGGCAGTTGGACTCGGGGGAGGTCAGCAGCTGTATGGCCGTGGAAACCAAACGAGCCTGGTCCCTCATGGCCAACAAGGCATCGCGGTCCTTCTGCCCCAGGCACCCAGAGAGCGGAGTCATTAACTCAGCGTTGTCCTCGATCTTCTTCTTCTGTTCGTCCATCTCCATGGCGTCGTTCTCACCACCCACTGGCTCTTTGCGATGAGGCGGGCTGACAAACAAACAAGAGAGACCTCTGTTATCGTCTATGTAGTCGTTACGGAAGCAGATTTGTGTATCAAAGGAAATGTAAAAAAGAAAAAAGAAGTTTCTAAAACTAAAGAGATAATTTGTAGTTTTGTTTCAGCTGATAATGCCGTTCAATGCAACAACTGAACCAAATTACATAGATGGGATGCACACTTAATCTTAAACTGGTCATTTAAGTTCAGCTTTTGCATGGATTTTAGGGTGATTTTCCACAAATCTTAACTCATGTGTGTCAAAAACATATAATAAAATAATACTGTGCAGATCATAGTTACAGATCACTGGTTAAAGGTTTGGAAGTGCAACTAAAGGATACAACTTGTTACAAGATATATACCAATAGCTTTGCATGACACAATTTTAGATAAAATCCAGTGTCAAGGGTTTAGAAGCTTATTATCACATGCTGTCATAGTGATACCAGACCAGATCACAGCAGCTATACAATCCTTCCATCCCTTAGCCAGGATCAAACGTGGAGAAGCAGCATTCAGCTTCAAAGCTCCTCTAACATATAAGAAACTTTGAGAAAACCTCTAAATCTCTACGTCTTGTTAAGGGCACGGCGGATATGAATTGGCTGTTTCAATACTCTGGTACAACGCATCGAACGGTGGCATTTATGTTTGAGTTGTAGATCGTCCCTTTTTGAATAAAGTGCACCAATGAAATTAAACAGCTGAACCACTGAGTTCCTGCAGGTCAAAGCTAAAAACTTGTCTTTGATGAGCAGCATGTGGAACAATGGTCAACAATTTGATTTTGACGATGACATTTGATCAGATCTAATGTTTGTTGCTTGTTTCGTAAATCATTGATATTGTTTGTAACATTTGAGCTGCCTTCCTGCTGAAATGCGCCACACAAACTGACTTGACCTGAGAGAGACAGTCGTCCCACAGAAACAGTATGCTGAAAGAAGCATCGGAAAACAATATTCAAACATACCTGAGAGGGAGGCACTCCGCCGAGTCTCCTGCTTCTGCATCTGTCTCCAAAGCCAGCCTCAACGAGGAGGAGGAGGACGAGGAGGAAGGAGCGTGGTACGAGGCAAGATCGCAGCGCTGCAGGTTGGACAGCAGCACACGGTTCTCGTACTGCAGTTTCTTCACTTTCCCACTCAGCTCTCCCACCTGAAGCCTCGCCAGCCTCAGTTCCTCCTCGGGGGTTGGCGTGTCGGTGCTGATGAGGACGGCCCCGTCCTGGACCGAGTGGCTGTCGTTCAGCAGGCCGTCCGTCAAAGACATCAGCGACTCGGCGGACAGCGCAGACGTCGCAAGCGGGAGTTCGGATTTGTAGCGGTTGATCTCGTTCATCAGCAGCTTGTTTTGCTCCTCCAGCTCGATCAGAGACCTCCTCAGCAGCTCAGCCTCCTCCTCCACAAACTGCAGGTGCCTCTGGAGCTCCATGACGTTTTCGGACAAGGCCCCTCCACCGAGCACCACGACCCCTCCAAGCCCGGCCCCTGGACTAACGCTAGAAAGTTCTTGGTGGCCGTCTAGGAGTAAAGACAGTCGTTTCAGAAAAAAACCTGGGGAAAAAAACCCCAAACTGTCGACAAAATTCCGAAAGAGAAAGTATTTAAGATTTAAATAGATATCATAAATACTTTCACATGAGGAAACAGCTGACAGATTTTTACTTTTACAGTTTTAAAATATGTCCTGGCACCTCGGCTGAACAGAATAGGATGGCAAAATGGGCATAACAGGGGGAAAAAATTGCTATTGGTGTCAATATCCATCCATCCATCCATTTTCTTCCGCTTATCCGGAGTCGGGTCGTGGGGGCAGCAGCTTCAGAAGGGAGGCCCAGACTTCCCTCTCCCCAGCCACTTCTTCCAGCTCCTCCGGGGGAACCCCAAGGCGTTCCCAGG
>CAEGAF010045407.1:0-20741 GCA_903067075.1 Micropoecilia bifurca | reverse complement strand
GACAAAAAGCCAAACTACCTCAATTTATATGTTATTCTGAAGGAGGCCATATTGTAGCTCATCAGGTCCATGAAATCATTACATTTGACGAAATTTAAGTTTTTATTTCACAAAATTTTATCAAAGTTTTGTAAAATGTCAGTTACGGTGTTGACACATCATGGTTGTGACGAAAACCTTAGGAATAAAAAGAATAAAAAACTAAAGAATAACATAAGCTAACCAGAGCTAGCTAGCCTTAAGCTAACCAAAGCTAACTAGCCTTAAGCTAACCAGAGCTAACTAGCCCTCTTGGCAAAGGAAGAAGCAGGAAGAGGTCATGGGGTCATCAGAAGTTCTGGTGTCATAGGACCTGTTTTGTCCTTATTCTCAAGAATCACTGTCTTAACATTGATTAAAAAGTACTGGGAGATTATTTAACTTATGGGAAAAATGTCTAATAGGTGAAATAATCTGTTAGTAGAGCTTTTTCATCAATATTAAGGAATTGTTTACTTAAAACAATCTCCAACATCTTGCAGAAAAGTTACCTCTAAGTCGGCCTGTCCAAATGAGCAATTAATCGTAAATTAAATCTACTAGAAACTGGATGACTGAAGTCATCAGTTTGGTGCTTTGGTCTCAAATATTCCTGTTTTAAGGATAATTTTGTTTACAGAGATTTCATAATTAATTTTATTTACTTTGGATATTTAAAATGTCCTTCAGTTCCAGTGTTAAATGTTCATTAGAATTTTAAGTTTATTGATCTTCTAGATTATATTGTTATTACAATCATATTATTTAAAAATAGTCTCAAAATGACAATATTATCGTTTATTGCAATAAATTTATTGTTAAGAAAAATTTGTTATCGTTTCAGTTCGACTGTTGTCATATTTCCAGTGTGATAATATATTTTCAGTAGGAACTAAAGAAACATCCTTGGTAACATTTTGTGTTTTTTCTGTCTGTTTTAAACATTTCTGTCTGAGAAAATGTTCCGACTTTAAAAGTTTATAGAGGCTACCTGGACAAAATCCAGAAAACAAAAGTGTTGAGTGAAATTCACTTCTATATATATATATATATTTGCAGGATTTCCCGCAGGAGAGCTTCAGAAGCCTTTCTTCTGGGGAAAGGAGTATCCAAGGTGAGGCTAAATAAATCCGACATGCTCTGCCAGCAGAGCAGAGTCGCCTCCTCTTGCTTTATTTGGCAGAAGTAATTGCAGGATTTTCATGACATGAGCTTCTCATAGAAAACCTAACCTGTCCAGAATGCAGAGTCTCATACTTTCAGCTGCAAAGAGCCAGAAACGACTGGAAAAAGGAAAATCGTCCCTACTAACTGCCTGTTCAAGTAGTGAAACACTTTTATTTATTTTAGCCGTGGAGGTTCGTTTAGCTGCAGTTTCTGGTTTTGTGGGGTTAATAGAAAATTCTGGCTTCATATAATACCTATATATTTAGTTGGATATTAAATAATAAAAGATTGTTTAGATATATTTATAACATAGGTGCTAATATTTGTGTATGGCTAGCAGCACAGCTAGCTAAAAACATGCTATGCTGCTTTGCTAGCAGTGCTTCTGAAATCTCTGTATTTTTAGTCTTTATTTTAACAGATTGGTCTCCATTTTATACGTAATGTCAACTAATTTGACATTTATTAAAATGTTTTCACATGTTGGTAAATTTTGGTAAATGTTGGTAAATGCTAGCTCTCAAATTAAAACCTTCCTGTTTGGAGTTGCTTATGGCTAATTTGTGGGTTTTAATGTCTTAGGTTTGAGAATCCTTGTATGATGTCGCTCTGCTAAAACTCTGTTTGAGGAAACCCATAAGGGCAAGTCTTCATGTGGATTGACGTTTTTAAATGTTTTTATTTTTACTTTTAATAATGTTTTTATCTTTTTTAATCTTTTTCAAAATCTCTGTCTCTGTTTTTATTTTTATTTTAAATTGTGTAAAGCCCTTTGAAATGCCTTGCTGCTGAAATGTGCTATACAAAAAAAATTTGATTGATTGATTGGTGGCTAAAAACAAATCATGTCCACATTTTTATGTTTTACAACTTCTGCTTTTGTCTAAATGTGATTTATTTTGTTTGCTCCGCCACTTAATTTTTTTATTTTTCCACTTTGCAACCTGATTTTATCCGTGTGTTTTCCAGGTCATTAAGTTACGGAGCCATCGGGGTGATAGTGGGACATGAACTAACTCACGGCTTCGATAACAACGGTAAAAGCTAATGGGCCAAAAACACTTTGAACTGAACCAATTTCTAACACATTTGTTTCAGTGTGTGTGTTTTTATGTTAAAAAGGTCGCAAATACGACAAAAATGGCAATCTGGACCAGTGGTGGAGTGAGACATCTGTGGCGGCCTTCACCGAGAAAACCCAGTGTATGATTGATCAGTATAATGAATACTACTGGGAAGAAGCAGGTCTAAATGTACGGAAACAGAGCTGAGCTTCCATACAAAACCATTCAAAGTCAGTATGCAAATAAGTGTGACTCCATTCTGGTTTTTAGGTGCGTGGTAAGAGGACCTTAGCAGAAAACATAGCAGACAACGGGGGAATCAGAGAAGCATTCAGGGTAATACTAATATTTCTTGAAGTCGAGACATTTGGAGCTTATTGTGTGCAAAAATAATCCCTGCTGTGATTAATCAGGCCTGCGTGAAATGAGCCGAAGGTAATTCAGCAGTGGGTGAGTGGATGCTTGTTTCTCTGTGTGCGTAGGCCTACAGGCGGTGGGTGGACAGGAACAGAGGCGGCGCTGAGGAGCCTCTGCTGCCAGGACTGGACCTGAACAACAATCAGCTGTTTTTCCTGAGCTACGCACATGTAAGCACACACACACACACACACACACACACACACACACACACACACACACACACACACACACACACACACACACACACTTAATTTATGCGATCATTTTTAGTCTGTTAGTATCAATCCTGCTTTTTTATAGAAATACAACCTCATAATCTGAAGGCATAACATTATTTCTAAATAATTGATATTGTATAAAGCTGATTTGTGGGTTTTAGTTAAAAGTTGATCCTGAGTTAGTGGTACTTGTTCAGGATTTGGTTACGTTTTGAGTCCAGAAGTGAGAACAAAATATGACATCGCAATAATAAAGAAAAAAATTGCATTGACGACATTTTAGGGTGGGTGTTTTCTACTTACCGTAATACATTTCTTACATGAATTTTTATTTATTGTCGCTATAAATTCCAGTTAATGATGCTTGAAGAAAACAAAAGTGTCCTTTTTGTCAAGATTAATGGTATTTTGTTCAATCAAAGCATCAATAAATACCAATACATTTAAAAATGCAGTTACTATGTGTAGTTTTATGATATAAATCACAATTACTTTTTCCTGAAGAAGCATTTTACAAATTGGAGTGTTTTTCAAGAGCAGTGTTTGTGTTTATGAGGCTGTTTTTACTCTGCTATGCAGTCACATGGTAAATTTTCATTAAATCTTTAACTTCATGGTTGAGGCTAATGCTAACCAGCCAGCTAGCTTGTCGCTTTTTTGCACAAATCTACCTAATTGACTGGAAGACATTTGTCTTTGTTGCTAGCCCATACTATGCTACATTTATTCTGTATATGGCGGTGGTCTAAAAATTAATTCATAATGGTCATAAGAAGTCTTAAATTTGAGTTTGTGAAACCTGCAGAGACCCTGATCTGAATGTGAAGGCAGATTTGTAAATACAGTTAAATGAAAGTGTTATTCAGTATTCTTTCATCCTGCAGGTTAGATGTAACTCATACAGACCAGAAGCAGCCAGAGAGCAGATCCAGAGTGGAGCTCATAGTCCTCCCAAATACAGGTGAGAGCAGAAAACACGCAGACAGAAATAACTCGCTATAAAGTCACCATGAATGCTATAATGTCACTTCAAAGTCACTATGAATAGTATAATGTCACTATGAAAGACACAGTCACTATGAATGCTATAACGTTACTATAAGCCACTATAATCACCATGAATGCTATAAAATCAACACGAATGCTATAAATTTACAAGGAATGCTATAGTCATTATGAATGCTACAAAGTTGCTATAAATTCACTATGAGTGCAATAGATTCACTATGAATGCTTTAAAGTTATTGAATGCTATAAAGTTACTGTAATGTTGCTATAAATACTTTGAAGATACTATAAATTCTATAGTCACAATGAATGCTATAAAGTTACTATAAAGTCACTATGATGCTACAAAGTTACCGTATTTTCCGCACTATAAGGCTCACCTAAAAACCTTAAATTTCCACAAAAGCCGACAGTGCGCCTTATAATCCGGTGCGCCTTATATATGCCACAACAGGTCTAGCAACTACGGCAAGCAGCCGCCGACTTCATTTCCCCCTGTAGAAGAAGAAGCGCGCGGTGCATGCTGGGATAGTTGTCAGAATGCTGGTTTGTTAATAAAGTTTGATAATACATTTAAAGCCGGGAGGGGCGGGGAAAGAGAGACAGATACTGCAGCGGCAGCGTGTCGGTTGGTCTGTGTTACCCAGAAAGCAGTTGGGCACAATATCGCCACCAACACCGTGAGTGAAACAATGTCTAGGGCAGATACTATATAAAGTACTCTGGACCACTTCTTTACTAATGTGGGTGTGTAATAATAGAGTATGGAACAAATTGATAACCCAAACTGAAGCGTCTATTCTATGCGCCTTATAATGCGGAAAATACGGTACTATAAAGACTATAAATGCTATAAAGTTGCTATAAATGCTATGAATTCACTATGAATGCTTTAAAGTTATTGAATGCTATGAAGCCACTATGAATGTTATAGATTCACTATGAATGCTATAAAGTTATTGAATGCTAGAAAGTCATTATAAAGTTGCTATAAATACTATGAAGTTACTATAAATTCTATAAAGTCACAATGAATGTTATAAAGTTACTATAAAGTTACTATGAATGTTATAGGGTCACTAAAGTTGCAGTAAATACTGTAAATTTCATTTTTATATTCCGGTCATCATCCAGAGTCATCGGCGCAATGAGCAACTACGAAGAATTTCGTAAAGCATTCAGCTGCTCCCAGTCGACGGTAATGAACCGAGGAGCGCAGTCCTGCCGCGTGTGGTGACCTTTGACCTCATCCTCAAGCCCTGGACCAGGACAGAGCCGTCAGCTGGAAAACGGTGTTAATATCTGACAAGGTGGCCAAAATGTTTTACACAAAGAGGGAACAACGGAAAAGTGAGTTGTTGGTTTGAGTGAAGAAACTGAACGTGTCTGAAAAAGTGATGCTTTTTACGAGCCAAACTAAGGAAACCAAAATAAAATTATGAGAATAAAGTCTTAAAAATACAAGAATAAACTTGTACCAGAAAAAGGTAATAATATTCCTGAATAAAATCTTAGTAATACGAGAATAAGATCATATCAGGAGAACAAAGTTGAAATAATACGTCAGTAAAGTTGTAGTATTCCATGAAAAAAATTAATTCTTGTAATATTATGACTTTATTCTCGTTATTTATTTTCTCAGTGAAGCCATAATCGCACGTTGTAGCTTTTGTATAAATGGAAACATTTCAATAGTGCAGCCATTTTTAATCAGGTTGGAACATCTTTTTTTCTGTTTTATTATAAAAATCCTAAATGAATTTGTCTTTAAGCGACCACCATTTAGGGATTATACTTAGTTATTAATATCAATCAACTCCTCTATATATTAGTGTAAATATACAACTTTTATATTAATTAGAAACACATTCCAGTCACAACTGGAGGGAGAGGTTTATGTTATAAGATCATAAACACTGTAAACCAAAATCCGTTCATGTTTGAGCCTAAATATTTTACTTTTCTTTATGTGAAAACTCAACACTAAAACAATAAAAGACTTGCTGGAATATTTTTAAAACTGAACACTGTTAAAAAAGCAGAAATACAAGTTGTTCTGTTTTCCTGCAGGGCCAAAAATGACCAGGTTTTAGGTATTAATGTAGTTTCTGCGCTTTGTGGCGTCGCCCTCAGTCTCATGTCTGGGATCCAGGTTTACGGTGCAGTTTTAATGTGAGTGAACACAGAATTTCAGGGGAAATTTTAAACAAGACTAAGGTTCGTTCACACTGCAGCCTGAAGTGACTCAATTCCAATTTTTTTTCCGTGCCGTTCACACTGCCAGTAAATGCTACCTGTATATGTTCTGCACTTTAAATAGGCAAACGACCTGAAGTGTCCCGCATGCGCAGTAGAGGGCGCCATAGCGTCAGCGTTCTCAGTGTTCTGCCAACAGCCATAGAAGGAGAAGAGCTCAGTGTTTGAGGAAGTAAACATGAAGGCTAACGGTGGAGCTTAGCTACATATTTGAAGCTGTTGTCCAACCAGAGCAACATATTAACAACTTAATCCTCATATTGTCCATCGTAGTTGTTGTTTTTCTTCCCTCTTGCGCGTATCTGGACTCAGAATAGTGAGATTTGTTGAGAATCAGTGACGTTCAGTTCGGATGAATGAGACCTGGACGTTATGGTGCATTTGAATCAGATACGTATCGGATATGAGTCACATTCTAAAAAGAATCCGACCTGAGCTGTTCACACTGCCATGAAAAGATCGGATACAGGTCGCATTACGGCAGAAACATCAGAATTGGGTCACTTCAGGCTGCAGTGTGAACACAGCCAAGGAAAGGTGATAGGCTGAGTTATCAGCATCTCTTAAGTCGCTCATTAACTCTCAAAATGATAATATTTGAAATATTTTAGTACTTTTTGGTGTTATTTGATGAAACGTTTTTCAATCTGGTAATAAGTTTTGTAACAGATGCAATTCGAGACAACATTTTTGGTTTCTCTCACAAATCAAGGTGATTAAATGGAGGAATATGATTTTTACCAGTAAGAAAAATCTGAAACACAGTGGACCCACAACTACAGTTTTGGCAGAAAGTTTTTCTTGGCAAAAACTTTAATCATCGATTAAAAATTAATAAACTCAGCAAGATTTCAAACTCCATTTTTTTTTTTACTAGTTTGTGTTTAGTGATTCCATGGTTGCTAGGTTCCATGGTTGCTAGGTTCCATGGTTGCTAGGTTCCATGGTTGCTAGGCGACACAATGTTCTCGAGGTAAAGGCGGGAATAAATCTGAAGCTAAGACACACCAACTGAAAACGGTTTTAACAAGAATTCAAATCCTTTTTCTTTTTTTTTAGCGAAAAACCAACTGAGAAGACTTTAAACGATCTTTAGAAAAGGTTATGAAATAATAGACTGGGATGTTTTATTCATCACAAATTATGACAGTGTATTAGGACCATTGTAGATCGAAAAAATAGCTCATTTTTACCAAAGACCTCAGAAATTTTGTGGTAAATCTCTGAATTTCTAAAAAGAAACCTGGACATTTTGGAGCTCCAAAAGTAAAAAATTTCAGATTAATCGCAGAAAAAAAATTATAAATAAATAAATACATCTTTTTGACTTTCAGAGTTTTGATTTCACAAGCTCAGAAATTTCCACTTTTTTTCCCTAGACCATATGTGATGTTTTTTCTTGTAAATGTTCAGGCTTTTGAGGTCAATCTCCAAGTTTTCTAGAAAATTTCTGAGATTAATCTCAAAATTTTAGCTTTATGGCAGAAATGTACTCCTTTTTACTATTTACAATGGCCATAATGAACCTTTATTTGAACATCTTCAATTGAAAACCTCAAAAAATATAATTTTATGTCCATTAAAAACTATTTTAATTGGTACAATTATATTTTAGACAGAAACTGTTTAAGTTTTTTTACTCACTTTGAATGTTTTGGTTTCCTTTCAGAACAACAAAGTTTTACTCTGCAGTGCAATCAGTTTTATTACAGAAAGCTCTAATATATTTATCATCATGGTTATCATCTGCTGTTTTTTATGTTTCTGAAACTTACTGTGAAAATGTTTCTACCATGTAAGTTTATGTAACGTGTTCATGTTCCTCTTTTAATTTCTTGTTTCTGGTTAAAATAAATCCATGGGACACTATGATGTTCGTTTGCTGTTAAAATCTAGTCTGGGATGAAAGTGATAGAGTGCAGACGGAGCAGATGGATGACCAACAAAAGCTTGTTTATGGATTGATTTGTTATTTTTTGTCCACCCTGTGGATTAGCTATTATGCCACACATCACATCTTCATCCGTATACCAGCGGTTCCCATGGCAACCCGGTCTTTAACCTGATGCCCAGTGTTTGTGGGTCTCAGATCTGCCCACAGTAATGGACTGTATCTGAGTCCGGCTCCTATGTTGAGACCCAATTAAGAAAAACGGTCCAGCCGCCGGTTTGCTGTCGTCTCGATGGGGAGTTCGGAGGTGGAGATGACCGTGGCAGCCATTTTCCAACGCTGGAAGCTCTGATTGCTGATGAAACTGTTGCTCACATTTTTCTACCTACTAATCTCCCATGTAAGACAGGTTTTTGTATCTATTATCTGTTTTTTAGATTTTTAAATGACAAGTTTATGACAATAATCTATAAATAGCACATAATGGGTTAATCTAAGGGATAATCTGATCCCTACAAAAACCATTTTAATCACGACAATCAGAAACTTGAATATAAAGTGAAACTCCTGGTTTCTGGATTCAGTTTAGAGACCAAAAACGCCTAATACCTGTAAATTGCTAATCTCCACAAAAATTATTTTAATAATGAAATCACTAAAAAATCACAAAAAGCACTGGGGAGCTTCTTAGTGCTACCATAAAATATCTAACATCCATTGTCTGCCTTGGTGGGAGATCAGCCAATCAGAGTCTAGGAAAATAAATGGTGCTCTTGGATTGGCTGTTTTGAAAAATGCCGGCCAATAGCCTATCAGGTAATATTACAGCTAGGCGTTTCGGCTTCCCAGGTCACGTCCCATGAAAAAAATGGGACGTGACCCAAAAATTTGCTAATTTTTTGTGTATATTTCAGTCTATCTCACAGAATAATCTATAAATAGGTTCATTTTCCATATTTTGGAGTTATGTCCCATACAAAAACACTCAAATTTTCCGCAAATAATTTAGACTGACAAATCTCTGAAAAATATGTGAATAGATAAATTTTCTGTGAATAACGTGGAAAAATGTGCCACAGAATAAAAACTTGAATTTTCTGCAGATTTTTGTCGAATTATTTGGAATTATGTCCCACAAAATAAAAACTTGCATTTTCTTCTGTGAATAATTTAATCACATTTCACAGGAAAATCTGCAACTATGGGTTTCAGTTAAAAAAAAAAAAAGAAATCCTTACATTTTATGCAAATATTTATTAGTTTTGATCCTCAGGAAAATCTGAAAAGAGCCACAAATAATAAAGGAAAAGTGAAAGTGTTTAAATGCATGATAATTGAAAACTACTGGGCTCATTTTGTTCATCTTCCAGGAGACAAAAACACAAATAAAATTAAAGGAGAGAAACGCGAATCAGAAGCATTATGACATTTAAAGAGAGATCGTAAGAGGAATGAAATATAAAAGAATTGGGAAGACTGGAGTTAAGAAAACAACTCTGTAGATTTGATGGCATCTTTTCTGTCGATTCCCAGAGACTTTCTGAATATCACAATGAAGGCAGAATCAAGCTTTTATCAAGCTTGATTCTGCCTGCAGAAACATTAAACGGGACCCGAGTCGTTACTCTGTACTTTGCACGTCACCAGATTGCGGTAAATCCACTTTAGTGGCTGCAGTAAAACCGACGGCTCCAGTAAGCGAAGAGCTGAGTTGCTATTTGAGTCATTTCCTCATTAAAAACCCGCAGCGCTGAGGCTGGAAGACGGGATCTAAATAACACCCAGGTTTGGGGATTAATTGTGTTTTAAAAGCAGAGCAGTTGATTTTTATGTTCATCCATATTTAAAATGAATATTATTGTTTGAGTTTAAAATATTTACGCTCCCTGAGGCGTTTTAATGGAGCTTTCAGAGGTTTTCCTCTGACATGGCTGTCTGACCTCTGCTGTGAAGGTTTCCCTCCGGCGCTGCTGATGTCATCGCGCCTCTCCCTGCGTTTTATCTCCTTCCACTTCCTTCTCCGGGAGAGCCGGGCGGCGAGATGCTCTTTTCAAATCTGCATCCGTCTGCATCCGTCTCTCCTTTCAGGCCCGTTACGGTAATCAAATCTTTGAGTCTCTGAGAGGCTTTGAAGATGAGTTTACAGTATTTCGCTTCCCTTCCCCATCACTCCTCCCACTCGCTGCAGGCCGCCTGGCCTTTCTGGCTAATGCATAAACGACATTTGGGATGTAGAAGCGAACGCTGCTGACCTCCAGGAAGATTCTCTAACTGGAAATGATCAGAGGAGATCCTGATATTTAAAAATAAAAGGAAAAATGTCAACATTTTTCTGCCTCTATGTTTTTCAATGCATTGAAAAATTGGGACCTGAGTGAAGTTGCCCCCCCACCTTCTTCAAATCAGACAAAATTGGTGTCAAATGTTTGTGCTACTTTGGCTTTGAAGATATTAATGAAAGTGTAAAGGTCAAAAGGTCAACCAACACCCAAGCTTTTATGAAATCAAACTTTCTTTATATCTTTAAAATGATAGCGGCACAAACGAAAATTTTTCTGCACAAACGTAGAACTAATGTTTGACACCAATTTTGTTTGATTTCATAAAAGTGGGGGGGCTGGTTGACCTTTTGACCTTTGGACTTTTATTAATATCTTCAAAGCCAAAGCAGCACAAACGAAAATGTTTGCTGCAAAAACGTAGCCGAGTTGATTGACACCCATTTTGTCTGATTTGAAGAAGGTGGGGCTGGTTGACCTTGGATGACCTCTGGAAACATTTCTTTATATCATTTATGCATTTAATGCATTTATTATTGTATTGCTACTCTGGTGTTAATCCACTACAAAAACAACACAAAATCTTACCCAGTAGCCTATTTTTCATATAGTTTCTAGGGCAAATATCTGAGGCAGCACAAGACAAAACTAACTGGTAACTTTTTTAATGTCCTTTAAGGATTTTTACTTTTACTTGAGTAACTTTATTATAAAGTATTTCTACTTCTGAGTAAAATTTCTGGATTTTCTACCCACTGAATGAAAAACAAACATGTTTTAATTCCCCCACCCCACACACACACACAGTTTGAAGTTTTTGTTCAAAGTTTCTTATTTTTTTATTGAAAGAAACTGATCTGGAGACATTTTCTTTTGCCTGATTTTTTAAATGTGTTTCTTACTTGAATTATTGTCATTTCTATCCTAAGAATATCAAAAATTCTTCTTAACTTTACATTTTGATGTAATTTCTAAATATTACATAATTGACAATATTGAGGTAAAACTACAACTTCCACTGGCAGATTATTTCACTTATAAAAATATGTATTGCGCTTATAATTGGGAGTTTATTGCCGATTTTTCTCAAAGTTTGTCAAAAACAGCTGCTTCAGTCTTTATTGATGTTGGATTATAGTTCATAATATATATAGCAAGTAATAAAAAGTTGCCTTTACGGTCACAAATAAGCTCAAATATTTCTACATTTGTACCACAAACACTTTGATTTTTATTGCAAAAAAATCAAAAAGTATCACAAAATCCTTGAGGGACTGAAAAGATGTTCAATAATAGTATTTAATTTTAAGGATTCATTGATATTTTAACAGTTTGTGATCAGGTTCAATACATTCTAGCACAACTGGCCCTTTAAGAGCTTTTATTATCTTAATTTGGCCCAAATCAAAAATGAGTTTGACCCCCTGATCTAGTGAATGTTTTGGTGAGCAGCAAGTTGCATTTTTATTCTGTTTTCTAAAAAAATAATGTGACATTCAGAGTCAGATCTCAACATGAATTGAGTCAGCAGCCGTTCCCAGATTTGACGCATAAGCATAAAAAGACCTGTTACTTTGGCAGTTTGAAACTTAAACATAATCCGTCATAAAGTAACGTGGGTCATATTTCACTTTTATGGCTGAGTCGAGGTTTTCATTTCTCAGTAAAATTGTTCTCATTTACAAGAGGAAGGAGGAACGACGACATCCGAGCCGCGGCTGGTGATGGATGGGTGGATAAATAATACAGAAGGAGGGAAATAGAAAATGAAAGGACGGCGTCTTTATTAATGGATGACCTGGACCAAAACAGATGGACGGGGGGATGGGAGGAAGACGATGAGGGTTTGGGGAAGCCGGAGACAAACCTCCTGATCTTTGCTTTTATCCATGTAGCGCTTTTTGGTAATGGACAGAAAAGAGACCAAAATGTTCAAAGCGAGTTTTTTTTGCAACGCTTCTGTCCGTCTGTCCGACCCCCAGAGGATTCCCTCCTACTCTGACGTTAGGTGGAGGTAAAAGTGCTATTTCTGAAGTGTCTTTGCTCCGCCTTGCTCTCGCTCTGATTTCTCTGAATCATTTAGCGACACTAATTAGAACCTTTGTTATCACAAATTGCCCCCGAGCCACTTCCATCTCCACTGCCGCTCATTTTCAGATCCTGCTCTTCCTTCCTCCCCCTGGAGGCGTAAATCAGTCATTCCTTCACCGCCTCGTCCTCCACGGACTGGTTACGGCCATTAAGGGGCTAATTGAGACTTAATTGAATAACGGATTAGGACATGTTCGTATTGTACTCTTATGTTTTTACTCGAGTTTTTGGAGATAATTATTGTCGCTTCATGTTGTTCCTGTCTGTTTTCAGCTGTGGCTCATTATTAAAGAAGATGGATATTTCTGAAGTGATGTTCTTGTGTAAACGTTTTGTCATTTCAGCAACAAGGCAGTTCAAAGTGTTTCAAACATTGTACTAGTGTAAGAATGAAGAGAAGAATTGATCTATATTGCAGTTATTAGTTAAAGCTCTAATAGGATCTGTGTTTCAGCAGTTCTATGAGTTTCTCCAGATTTTGCTGGGACATTTTGTCTTCAGGTGATAAAAGGCCGACTTTGTAACCGTCTTTATGTGTCTCTGAAGGCCCAGGCCAGATTTCAGACCTGAGCTCAACTTTCCAGCTGTAATAACTGATTGTTTCTCTTTAGGTCCAATGAAAATAACTTGAGTTTTGTTTCTGTTCAGCTGGAGAAAGTTTTGGCACATCCACACATTTGTTTATCTGTTAGCATCTGTTCAGTGATTGGTTCAGAGAGACACCTGATGGCATGAAATCATATTGTTACAATCTGAGCTAGCAGCATGTTGATATACACGCAATGTCACGCAGCCGCCACAAGGGGCGCTGTAACTTCGAATTGCCCACTTTGGCAAATTGAAAATAAATTGAGTTTTATAAACTCAAGACTTTTTAAAATAAGATTAGACAATTAATACATTATTTTTGATTTATTTGGGCCTTGATAGGAGAGGAACCCTGGACTTTGGGTATATTTTCCCTTACCAATAGACTTTCTTCACCAGGATTTTTCTCACATCAGTGTCCAATAAGCTCCACAGGTGGCAGATCAGGGCTGAGTGTGACCTGCACGTCTCTTCTTCTTCTCTTTTTATTAAACACCTCCACGCTATAAGCAGATTGGGAGTCAGCAGGTGTGTGTGTGTGTGTGTGTGTTTTGACTTTAGTTTAGGAGGGGGGATGGGTGGCATCACCGTTTCCATAGAAACGACATGTTGTACTGGGGAAAAAAAGACTGTAATTTGTATGGTTTCCGTAGCAACAGGCAACACAATATAGAAAGTTGTGCCAGATGAGGATAGGAGGTGAATAAATTGGCGTTTTTCCAAAACCATGTTTGATCTGAATTGTTAGATTTTTTTTTTCTGATCTGCTAAGAAATGAGACCCACAACAGTTTTATTGGTGTCTCCGCATCAGAGAGAGTAAGAAGCAGGAGGCGGAGCAGCAAAACGAACCCGATCAAGATCGGATTTCTGGCTTAAAGGGCGTTAATTAGCGGCGTCTGGCTGGGTGGGTGGGCCGGAGATGCCACGATGAAGGGGGAATAAAAGCCAGAAGGAGGACGGCGCGCTGCGGAGGGGATCCAGATCGGGCTGATCTGGGTTGCATGCAGCCGGCGTCCCTCTCACTGCGTGCAGCGCATCACTCACCGACCCGCACATCCACCCCGCCGGACCGACTCCGTGTTTTCAGGGCGGAGCTGGAGCGTCTTATCCGCAAGGCTCGGTTCCCCCGCAGCTGCGTGCAAAGTGACAGTTTGGCGAGTTTTCCCGCATCATGAGGAGTTGCTGAGGTCTTTCTGTTGCGCACGCAGCCTGCAGACGGCATCGGTTTTGCTTCGTAACCCGCAGCGGATGAGAAAACTCCGCGGCGGGTCGGGATTCTCCCCCCGGCTGCCGACCTCCTGCTCCGGGGGAAGATTCCTCCCGACGCCCGGCGCCTCCTCCTCCTCCTCTTCTCCCCCCACCGATGCGTCCGGCGGCGCCTGATGCTCGGCGGCGCTCCGGGGCTTTCCGGTCCGTGGGAGAGGCTCGAGCCGCGGCCGCGCGCCGGTAGGATGCTGCGCCAGGTGTTGCACGCGTGGCTGCGGACGTCGTTCCACGCGCTGGGCCGGTTCGTGGCCGGACACGCCGTGTTCTTCGCCTCGGCGCCGGTGCTGCTGGCCGTCCTGCTGGGCGCCAGTTTCAGCCGCTACCGCGTGGAGGGCGACGTGGAGAACCTGCTGGCGCCCAAACACAGCCTGGCCAAGATCGAGGGGAACCTGGTGGAGAGCCTGTTTCCGGTCAACCGCTCCAAGCACGCGCTCTACTCCGACCTGCAGACACCTGGACGCTACGGGCGCGTGATCGTCACCGCCCGGCGGGGCAGCGTGTTGGACCCGGCTCACCTGGAGACCATCCTACAGGTGAGACACACTTTGGTCCCGATGTCAAGAAAACTGAACTCAAAAATGCGTTTAATCGAGAAGTTACGGTGGCCGTGAGGTGCAAAGCAATTACAAATTACAAAATCACTACAACATTAACGAAAACACAACAACATTAAGAAAAACCGAACCACATTAAGAAAACGGAAAAGGTAGGTCCCAGTGGGAGACCTAAGAAATCGCTGATTGGACTACAGCTCGTTGTACTTTTGAACCGGAAGTTTTTCTGGAGACCCTTTTCAGTGACGTCAGACAATGGCCACCATAACTCGAAGGGCTGTATGTTTACTTCTGGAGTGATTTTTCTTAATGTCGTTGTGTTTCCTTAATGTAGTTGTGTTTCCTTAATGTAGTTGTGTTTCCTTAATGTCGTTGTGTTTCCTTAATGTAGTTGTGTTTCCTTAATGTCGTTGTGTTTCCTTAATGTCGTTGTGTTTTCTTAATGTCGTTGTGTTTCCTTAATGTCGTTGTGTTTCCTTAATGTCGTTGTGTTTCCTTAATNTGTCTTTGTGTTTCCTTAATGTCTTTGTGTTTCCTTAATGTCGTTGTGTTTCCTTAATGTCGTAGTGTTTCCTTAATATCGTTGTGTTTCCTTAATGTCGTTGTGTTTCCTTAATGTCGTGTTTCCTTAATGTCGTTGTGTTTCCTTAATGTCGTGTTTCCTTAATGTCGTTGTGTTTCCTTAATGTCGTAGTGTTTCCTTAATGTCTTTGTGTTTCCTTAATGTCGTTGTGTTTCCTTAATGTCGTTGTGTTTCCTTAATGTCGTTGTGTTTTCTTAATGTCGTTGTGTTTTCGTTAATGTTGTAGTGATTTTGTAATTTGTAATTGCTTTGCACCTCACGGTCACCATAATAAATAGTTAAGCTGACATGTTTACTAGTTATTTAATGAACAGGTGATGAGAAACACCAGCTGAGAGATGAAACTGGACCTGGATGAAGGTAAACTGGACCAACTGGACCTTCGGTTCCTCATCCTGCATTATAGCAGCTCGTTCTGTGATTGGATGAGAAGAAAACGTGTCAGATTCTCATTGGTTCCCACAGCCAGTGATCAGACCAGTCTGCTCCCAGTATAACTTCACCTGTTCTCTGCATCAGACCTGAACTCAGTGTGTTTAGATGCTGGTTTGTTTTTATTAATCCTCAGTCTTTTACATTTTTATATGAAACAGAACTAGGTTCACTGGAAAAACAAAATCTGATTTTAATCTTTTGAGAGTGAGAGAAAACAAGAAAAATCTAAATTCTGAGTTTAAAGTCAGATTATTTTTCTTTCTTTTTAGCTTCCTAATCCTCTTCTGGTATATTTCTGTAGAAAGTGCAGATTTATTGTGAAGTTTAAATGTTTGCATGTCCACTAGATGACAGTAAAACACCCTGACTGTATAAAAATGGGGCGACAAAGAGATAAATCTCTGATCTGTCCAGATGGTTGGTGCAGAACTTGACTTTTTATTTTTAATAAGTGTAAAATTGTTGCCAAAATAAATTTCCTACAGTGGAAAATCACAAGAACAGTATTAATCTTTTTATAGCCAAGTTTTAATAACAGATATAACAACATCTACTTATACTAAAAGTTGACTTTTTACTGAAAAGGCAAACGTTTCTGCACAAAATCAGCTTTTATTTATTTATCCAGCCTGAAAATATCAAGAGTTTTTAACAGAAACAAACCAAATCCTGATTGTACATCTTTACTCAGTGGAGCCCAAAGTCATCTGAACGCTGTAAACTTTAAAACAGAAAATGTGCAAAATAAGTTAAAAAGCTGAACGTGACTGTGAATAAACATCTGTTGAATGAAAGCGATCGAGTTATTTTATAAAACATGTTGTGATCTTTAGCGCCCTCTGCTGGCGGCGAACAAAACACCATCAGCAAATCCCTTTGCGCTCTAAACGTCATTTCCCGTCAGGCTGCTGGTTCCTCTGCCTGTTCAGTTTAGTTGTCATTATAGTTAAAATTGTCTGGACGTTTCTAAACCTCCACAAAAGGCCAGACTCTCTTTTAAAACCTTTTCTTCAGTTGTTCCCCAGATTTCTGAAGGTCTTAACATTTATTTTGGACTTTGGCTGATTTTCTTCGCCGTTTTTACTATTGAGGCTTAATTTCACCTGTAAGTTAAACTACGCTAAACGTGAAGATTATCATTAATAACTACACTTATTTATAAATAGGCAATCGGAGCATAATATTCTAAAAACCAAGGAACAATCAGCTGAAACCTTGACAAGCAGAAAATATTCAGCAGGAAGAGAAATCAGGTTCTGTGTTGAGTCTTTAGGGAGATTTTTAATGACGTTACTTTAAGATAGATGATTAGGAGCATTTATCCTTTCTGGTGTTTATCGCCACCAGGGGGCGGATTTAACTTTGAGTTCTGAGTGTCTGATGAGATGATGGGTTATTTAAGGTCAACCATGATTCTGTTCAGGTGTTATTAGGTAGAAGCAAACAGTTTTCTACTGTGCTTGATTTGGATTAATGTCAAATTTATGTGAATCTAAATGGAAACAGTAAGACAATGGACATTGTTCTGACAAATAAATGACTTTATTTCACGTCAAACGGAAGATCGACAGCATGAATCTTTATTGAGCCACGTAAAACCAAAGTCTTACAACAACCAGTAGCATAAAATATAGGATTTTAGCCACTACAATACCGATCATCACCTGATAAGATGCTAATATTACTGATAATAAGATGAAACTGAAACGATGGGACAGAAGCGTCAGAAATTAGATCATCTAAGTTTTTTTTAATTTAATCTAGTTTTGTTTATTCGTTCACTTTTCCTGCCATTGCAAAAAATCCACTCAGTCTTTAAAGTTACAAACTGTAAAAAGCGTAGAAACCGTTTCTCTGTGATTCCTCCGCTGTTATTATTTCTGCTGCTGAAACACAAATCACGTCATTTCCTGTTTCTGACTCCATTCATCCTCCGCCGGAGACGCGCAGCGGCTGGTGCGTCGATCCACGCTGCGCGTTTTACGCACAGAGCGCGATGCTGTGAAGCTGCTGCGTGTTTAAAAACACGAACCATAATCACTACGGCGCAGGTTCAACCGTGACGTTTTCCTCTCGTGTTCAGGAAAATTCACCTGTTGAGACGGAATCGTTTGGATGAAATACGAGGCAGAAATGATCAGCCATTACGCGCGTATTTTGCTGCGTGGGCGGAGCAAAACCGGAACTTCTTTCAGTTTCAGGTCCAAACAGTGACTCAAAAACGCTTTCAGACTGAATCCTCGCTTTACCATTTTGGAAAACAATCTGATCCTCTGTGCATGTTGAAGTCACTGAGGGTCAATGTGCAAACAGAAAGACCCTGTAAATTCTAGACAGGTAAAACTAATGCACAAAAATCTGTGTAGGATGCGAAGTCCTAGTGCAAACATTAGCAGGTGGGCGGAGCCTGGTGCTGCAAGGCTGGAGACCTTGTCCTGTCAGGCGACAGGACAAGGTTAATACCTGGTTAATACCTGGATAATACCTGGTTAATACCTGGTTAATACCTGGATAATACCTGGATAATACCTGGTTAATACCTGGATAATACCTGGATAATACCTGGTTAATACCTGGATAATACCTGGATAATACCTGGATAATACCTGGTTAATACCTGGTTAATACCTGGTTAAAAACTGGATAATACCTGGTTAATACCTGGTTAATACCTGGTNTGGTTAATACCTGGATAATACCTGGTTAATACCTGGATAATACCTGGTTAATACCTGGTTAATACCTGGTTAATACCTGGATAATACCTGGTTAATACCTGGATAATACCTGGTTAATACCTGGTTAATACCTGGTTAATACCCATGTTAAATGGACGGTGGAGTCCGGAGACGACAGGCGCTTAAGTTCTGTAACAAAAGTATGTTTTATCTTTTTTAATCTTTTTAAAATCGTTTTCTTTTTTCTTGTTTATTCAATTTCACATGCTGTTTTTATTTTTTCTTTAATTATGTAAAAGAACCTTGAAATGCCTTGTTGCTGAAATGTGGTATACAAATAAAATTTGATTGATTGAATTAAGATGAATTAGTTTAGTTATGCAAATATGTAAAGCTCCAACCAGCGGCGCAACTACACATTATTCAGGTTATTCAACTCATCAAGAGCTCAGCATGGAGAACAGTTCAATCTCCACAGCAGCCAGTTTCTGGCTCGTCTGCATCGATGAAACCAAGAAAAGTCAGAAATCAAACCGGAGGTGATGAAACCACAGAAACACCAAAGGCGGTGGGTTTTTCTTTGAAAAGGTAATCATGCTGCGACACACCCAAGAGTAAAAACTAAAGTTTAATATCACCCACAATCTGCCCGTCCAGCATCTTCTGCACCCACTTGTAGATTTGTCAGATTGTCTCATGTTGCTGAAATCTGCTATAAAAAAAACTTGACTTTTCTATTTTTTTGTTTTGCAGCTAACAATCAATTCACTTTGTCACCCGACATTCTGAACTTCACATTTTTCTTGCTTTCAAAAAAGAAACTTATCCTGACTGTGCATTTAGTACTGAATCGATGATTTTAGTTAACATTTTGTGATTCTTCGTAGCTCCCATCCATAAAACTGTTCTGTTTTAAAGACAGAAGTAAGAAACCAGTTAGTTGAAGCTGATCTTATTGCTCATCTTCCTCCTGCCTGAGATCTGTGGGCGCCACACAGCTCTGTCAGCCTGGGGGCATCTGAGCCCTTTAGTTTCGGTTTCACTCACCTTTCTCAAACCACAAGCTCTCCTTGTTGCTCCAAACAGTTGCAGTGCAGAAGATGATCTGGAAACAAGTCAACAGGAGGAACATTTTAACAACCTGCCCCACTATTACTGTGCAAAAGCCCAGAACGAAAGAAATTATTAAATTATTATTCATATTTCACTCCCCATACGACAAGCTGTCCTCTCCTTGGGCTGCCACCTTATCGTGGTGGAGGGGTTTGTGTGTCCCAATGATCCTAGGAGCTCTGCTGTCTGGGGCTTTATGCTCCTGGTCGGGTCACCCAAGGCAGACAGGTCCTAGGTGAGGAACCAGACAAAGTGCAGCCTGAAGACCCTTATGATGGAGATGAACTTTGGATCTGGCGTTCCCTCGCCCGGACGCGGGTCACCGGGGCCCCACTCTGGATCCAGGCCTGGAGGTTTGGCACGATGGCGAGCGCCTGGTGGCCGGGCTTTTAACCACGGAGCCCGGCCAGGCTCAGCCCGAAGAGGAGATGTGGATCCCCCTTCCAACGGGCTCACCACCTGTCGGAGGGGCCAAACGGGTCGGGTCATTGTGTTACGGGCGGCGGCCGAGGGAGGCGACCCTGGTGGTCTGACGTAACATCCCCTCTCTGGTGGGGAAGGAACCGGAGCCAGTGTACGAGGCTGAGAGGTTCCAGCTAGAAATAATCAGCCTCACCTCGACCCTCTGGTTCTGGAACCAGACTCCCTGGGATGGGATGGACGCAATGACAGTCGTCCTGCCTCAAGTGGAGGAGTTTAAGTATCTGGGGATCTTGTTCACGAATGAGGGAAGAAGGGAGATGGACAGGCGGATTGGGGCAGCGTCTGCCGTGAAGCGGGCGCTGTACCGGTCCGTCGTGGTGAAGAGAGAGCTGAGTCAAAAGGCGAAGCTCTCGATCTACGTTCCCACCCTCATCTATGGTCATGAGCTTTGGGTCATGACCGAAAGAACCAGATCACGGATACAAGCGGCCGAAATGGGTTTCCTCTGCAGGGAGGCTGGGCTCCTTAGAGAGAGAAGCTCGGTCACCAGGAGGGACTCAGAGTCGAGCCGCTGCTCCTCCATGTCCAGAGGAGCCAGTTGAGACTCGGCCATCTGGTCAGGATGGAGCCTCCCTGGTGAGGAGTTCAGGTCCCACCAGGAGGAGAGGAGACCAGGACACCTGGAGG
>CAEGAF010045389.1:0-37977 GCA_903067075.1 Micropoecilia bifurca | reverse complement strand
TTTTATTATTAGACATCCATATTTGTAGTGAACGGAACAAATCAATATACCGGGACTGGTGGCAACATAACTATGGCGTCTATTCTATGCGCCTTATAGTGCGGTGCGCCTTATATATGAAAAAAGTTTTAAAATAGGCCATCATTGAAGGTGCGCCTTATAATCCGGTGCGCCTTATAGTGCGGAAAATACGGTACTTTCAAAAGTTGTGCTCCTTTTACATTCTTTACATTATTATGTATTGAGAGCTAAATATCAGAAAAATCCTCACTGGTTAAATCGAGCAGTTTGACTTTATTGAACGTAGTGTAATGAAAGAATAAACAAAGTTATATGCAAACAAAATACATTTCAAACAAAGGCAAACAAACCAAAAGAAGAACAGCAGTAAAGACTATTTACACGTTCAGTGACAATCATTTACATTTTAACGTAGATGAATAAATTTGGGCTTAACTGTAAATTGAGATGAAAACAGGAATATGAAGTAACCTGACGTTATCTAATGAAACTGTTTAAATAAATTCGACTGGCTCTGCTGGTTTTGGATGAGAACACAGCTGTCGCACCTCCACACATCATGCTAACACTTACTGCCCATTGTTTTCTGCCCCCTCCCTTTAGCTACGGCAAACAGCCAGGAAAGCTTTACAGTGTGTGCGTCAGGTTCCTGGTTGTATCCCTCTCCATTGTGCCAGGCTCTCCTGGGGATGACAATGATGGCCACTGTGTCCTGAATGAAATACATCGCTGACATAGCTTGCATTCTGCACGGCCCGCACGCAGCCAGCACAGCTGTCCACTGCGCCGCTTCTGCTGCATTTTGAGTAAATGAATAATTTTGTTGTTTTCTGGAGGTGAAACAGCAGAATGTGTCTGATTTCTAACAAGAGGAGGTTGTGCGGGGAGGTGATCCTGGGATTTCTGTGGAGGTATAGGGAGAGTAAGTTCCCCTGTTCAGCAACAGAGAGAGAGAGAGAAACAGAGGAGTGTTCACTTGATGTCTAGGAGTCAGAGAGTCAGAACAGCAGGACTCTGCAAGATCAAACAGGCTTCCTCTGCGGATAAGAAAGATAGCCTGGCGGGAAGGGAGAGAAAACACGAGTTGGGATGGGATAAAGGAAAGCAGGAAGATGGCTCTCAGCAGCCTTTCAAGCTGAGCATGACTGTAAGGCAGCGAGCAACAACAACGCCAACCGCCTCACCGTAGCCGATCATTCAGTCATCTGTTTGTTTACCGAGCCCAGTTCAGAACAAGTGCAAACCACACGGCTCCTCCTCCGGCCTGCGACGACCTTTGACCTCTCCGAGCACAGGCTCTCCCCGATTCAGCTCACGCTTGGCACCGACACGGCGGACGGTCACTGTGTGAGTTTTCCTGACTGCTCCGCAGATGAGAGAGGGAACGTGGTGATTACCAGGAGATTCAGCTGCGCAGGGGAGTTTCGTCTTCCCAACCTGAAACTCAAAGGGAGCCATCAATAATTCAGCCGGAGATTCGTCTGAGCTCCACCGAGCGCAGACGATTCTCTCTCTCGTGTTTTTTTTTTTTTAAATCACTGCATTCCTCAGTGTTTATTCTCCTTTTATCCATTAGCAAGCCCTCGTTTTTTTTTTTTCTTGTTTTTTTTGTGCTTGCTAGTGTTCCTCCTCCAAAGCTTCAGCGTTTCTCGCGTTCCCCGTGTCTTCGTTTTCAGATCGGCCATATTGTTGTTCCCAGTTTTATTCTCCCTCCTCCACTCCATTTTGTACTTGAGGAGCCAAAGAAGAGCCTTCAGGGAGGATGTGGAAGGAAAAGGTGTGTCCACCCACACCGTCGTGGTCCATTGTTTTGCTCTGATTCCGTCATGTCCTTACTCTGACCAAACACACGTTTGCCGTTGCCGCTCTCCACTTGGAGCCGCCGACGCCTTGTCCCGCCGTTCTCCATGTGGAGCGTATTCTCTTGGTATCAGGGCTGTTCCTGAGCACAGATAGCTTTGTTTAAAGCAGGAATGGACAGCCCTGACACAAGAAGAAAACTGTCTCCAGCGTCTGGTCAGTGAGATCATGTGTTAAAAACTCACTGACCAGGCGGCATGTGCCAAAGGGTCAGGAAGCCTGAGATAACGGATTTACAAATGTACAGAGTGGTTGCATAAGCGGCTTAAAAACAGACCGACGATTCAGCAGGAAGTTATGTTTTTTTTTTTTGAGAAATTGGCTGGATTACATTTTCACTGATTGGGTCATCAGAAACTAAAAAAAAAAAAAAAATCACATTTTTACTCTGTCAGTTAACATAACGTGACTTAGTGCTAAAAGGTCATGCTAACCATAATATGCTGGGATGCTTCAGCTGCCCGTCGCAGACTGAAGACAGAGTTAGTTATTTTCACCATCAGTGAAGTGTTTGGAAAAATAAAGTCAGAGGAGGATCAACAGGTGTTAGAAAACTTTAGAAAGGAAGCTGCGTTTTCTGTGGAGACATGTAAAAACAGGAAGTGGGGCTTCAGCAGACGACAGAAAGTTTGAGTTGTTTTTTTTTTTTGCCCTTTTCACCGTAAGCCTTTGCCATGGATCATGCTGCGTTTGGAGACTTTTGAGTTTAGGGTTAAGAATCTGCATCAGTGGCCTCAAAATCCAGGACCAATTACTGGCCTGTCGTTTTTAAATGTGTTACTGGTTCTGCATTTCAGTCTCTAAAGGGTTTGCTAATATTTAATACATAAAAAATTAAATAAAATCAAAGAAAGTCCATCGGACTTTAGGAAGATGTTTCCCAACTCACCTATCCTGTATTCAACCTGACAGCAGGGAGCGTGGGCCTGAACATGCTGCTGCCTGTTCTGGTGAGAAGATGAAAAAACAATCAGTCTCCACGTTTAAAAAAACATTAATGAGCTTGAAGGCTCATCAAATGCCAAAAAAAAACACCCACTGTGTGACAGGTTATACAACCTTAGGTGAACATCTTGCAACTTTTAAGTGGATGAATCACAGAATGTAATAGAACTGCAAATGCATCTCTGTGTCTTTTCAGCATCCACATGGAGGTAAATTTGTCCATTGGGCTCATAAAGTCCCAGTTTCAGAGTTAGGTCCTGCTGTCCAGAGGGGCAGAAAGTCACAGTGTGTGTAGTTTGTGTCAGGACGTCCGCAGGCTGCCTCCAGGTGACCTGGGGGGTGGGGGGAGGTCACAAACCTCTCTTCCAAGAATGAACAACATGGCAGAGATTTATGGAAACGCCCCAGACATTTAATGTCCTGCTCTGAGTGGTGTTGCTCCACTTCAATGGTCCAAATCTTATTTCTTGATAAGGTCAAAGGTCTAAAACACCTAGTTGTGAGCAAATCTTTAAATTTGCTAAAACAAAACACAGTGCTTGCCTTCAGGGTGGATTTTGATATGGTGCATGTGGGCAGTTACCCAGGGTGCCATTAAAAAAGTACTTTATTACTTTTTTGCATGTGCAGTTCAGTGGGCATCCAGGCAACCCCTTCAATGGCCCTCAGAATTTTAGATTTCTTGTATTTTAGTTAGTCGGAAGGTGGCAACTAATGCCTACAGGTGTTTGTTTGTGACCGTAATATTGATCATCCTAATTGATCACCATTGCTGCCTTTCGTTTGGAAGAAGCTTTTATGTAAATTTATCTTAGATTTTTGATATCAAAAAGTAGAAGCCATGTCTGTTTGTCCCTCTTCAAAGTGCAACGATGTGTGAAAAGTTTCAGATGTGCCAGCCAATTCAACTTCCTGTTCTTGATTTGTTCTATGTTGTCTAAGGTAATCGGTGCTGATTTGGACAATTAACAACCTCTGAGTGCATCTAAACAGTTGCTTTTCTTTTGCCAAAGCGTGAACGCATCCATCCACGCTCACAAAAGCAATATTAGCTAATCGCTTTCTTCTCACATCACTGCATATAGTGCAGAAGTATCATCCCTATAAGAAGTGTGTTCTGCAGCCCTGGAGACAATTATTAGCGTAATCTGTTTCACTGTCATATTAAGCCTGTTGAAAACCAATGAACTGTCTATAATCTTATTTTCTGCCATTTTTTTTTTTTACTGTATCCAGAATTCTAATGTATTCATTGGTGGGCCGGGGATTTTTCATTGACAATCCAGAACAGAAACCACATCTGAAATGTGTTTTAATGTGAATTTAACTTCTCATTTCTCTTTCCACTGCAACCATTCGTTGTTATCACATGATGGCTTTTTGCCACAACAGTAATATCAAGTAATATCCCCCCTCTCAGTATTTCTAACAAAGCCCTGTGCATGTTTTTGGTTTACTTCCCGTTCATCTGTGGCTATATCTGTGCTTATAGGCTGTTTCACTTCTTTAAACAATCGCCTTGAGTGTGAATTGACATGATCGCTACTTTCAGTTGCAATTTGCTGTTTGTCGCACTGAGTGACTTATAGAGAGCAGTATAAATGAAATGATCCACAAACTACAACATCCAAACACATTCATTACGCCATCTGTCTCTTTTGGCGGTATAGATGACTTTGTAATGTAAACCACTGGATGCAGAGCTCATCTTTTTATCTCACCTAAAAACATGAGATAAGCTTTATTTGTGTTTTTTTAATGCATACTAGAAGCATTTTTAAAGAATTACTCAAAACCTTAGCTCAGGTGTAGTATAAAATGCATAAATAGTGATTGCTTCTCTACTTTTTGACCCACAGGACAGCAAAGCCACTTTGTCAGGATGAAAGAAAAAGCAAACAAATGAGAGAAAAACAACAAACACCTGTAAAGTGAATCCTGCTGTTAGTCGGGTCTCTCGCACCATCTTTGTGCTACTCTATTGCAGTGTTTTTTTTCCCCCACTCCTGCATTTTCTGCTGGGTTTGATTCCCTTTCCTCAGAGCTTGGCCCAGTTTCTCCTTTCTGTTCTGTGCTATTGTCCCCGCAGCGTTCAGACAGATGTTTCGATGGATATGTGCGGAGGTGGGAATGCTGACTGGTCTGCTTTTTTACAAAAGCAGGCAAAGTAGAGAACTGCGGCGCTCACTCAGGCACATTCATAACCCTTTCTGGCGAGCAGATATCATAGGCTGGAGCTCTCAGACTCCCAGACTTTCTTTTTTCTTTATTATTAAACTATTCTCCAGGTACAGGATTATTATATCTGAATGGCTAGTCTGCCTTTGAGTCCCAAAATGTTATTATAATTTTGAGCTTGGTTATGGATTCCCATAAAAACTCCTTAGTATATCTGAGTTTGGGTCCCACAAGCTGATCATTTGGAGACCTCCAAACATGAAGACATAATAAGAGTCCCTGTGGGTACAAACTGTCTTACTTTAAAGTATAAACAATAAAAGGCCCACAATACTGTTCTTCAATGTTGACATGGGGCTGTGTTTTTGTGACAGACTGCTGCCATGATACATTGTAAAAGTATCCGACAAAAGCATTTAGACTTATACAAAAGGCTACGTAAGCTTAACGGTACGCCTTTGGTCTTCTTGACCGGTAAGAAGGAGGAAGTACAGACAGAGGAGAAAAGAGGGCAGGTGAATGTGATCTTGCTGTACCTCACCAGCTAATACACCTTGAGCTGCACAGTAATGATCCAAAGACGTGTGAAAAAGGTTTAATTCGGTTCTGAAACGGAAATGATGTGACCTCAAGGTGGATTTGCTGATGCTATCTTCTGTCCGTGGTCTCACCCTTCATCCGATGCAACCTATCCCTTTGCTCTCTTCTCGTTGCCTCTGCGCTCGCCACTGGCATTCAGATAAGAATCGGTAGACATCAGCAGATATCGGTGACTGCCCAGCCTCAGTTCCAACTCTATCCTCTGTTTCCATCTTTTCCATTTTCCTGCAGTCATTAGCTGCGTGCCGCTCGAGTCTCGTGGGATGCTGAGATAAGAATCTGCTGTCTAAGGATGTGCATACCAGTCACGTAGGCAACGCTGGTATCGTTTATGTCCTTCTGTGTGACTTGCGTATGTTTTGTTTATGGTTTTACTGTTTGACTCTGGCTGTGTTAGACAGCTGTCTGGCGATGCCGTTACACACTGTGCTCATCTTTAGACCACTGACCCAAATCGCAAACTGCAAGAAAACCCCATCCTGACTGATTTTACACCGATATTGGCAGTATACAATTACTTGAATCTAAACTGATATCTGGACTGATATAAAGACTGAAAGGTTTACGTGCAGGAATTATCTTCAGTGCTTTAGGGTCTGCATGTTGAAACAAAGCTTTCTGAGGTCTCGTTATTTAGTCCTCCTTTCCTCTAAAACCACATCTGCAAAGCTACACGCTTAAGTATTTTGCAGTAGAAGTACACAATATGATCTGATACATATACCCTTAGCTGTCATTTATTGCATCATCAATAGACCCACTGATGTCCTGTTGGCTGCTCTGTGACCTGGCTGCTGATTTGCCTGCTAAGTGGTGATGCAGAAGATAGATTTTAATGCCAGGCATGAATTATAGTTAGGTTCCTCTGTTAGCATCCTGTTCATCCAGGGTTAATATTAATATCGCTGCTGCTGATATGTCCTCCAAGTCCAGACCTTGAGACCTGCAGCATATAGATGGATCTCCGCTCCAACACACCTGAATCAAGCGAATGGCTTGTTACCAGCTGTCATGATGTCGTGCCGAAAAGGTAATCCAGTTGTTTGATTTAACTGTTTTGAAGCTGGGATCTGTCTAAAACTTGTACTGTAGCTCACAGGGACTGCGGTTGCTGACTCCTGCTGGGAAAGACCTATGTGAACAAGCTCAAGGTCCCTGTGCAGTCATCAAGGTCACAGTGATTCATCGGTGATGACCAGAAAGATTCTGAGAAAAGGATGAAGACAGACCGAGTCAGACCGATGGACTTTTCACGGCTGTTCAATTTAGAAAAAGGGAGTCTTAACTCATCCAGTAACTGGAATCATGGCAAATACCGACCTCATAATGAAGATGGGATCGAACTTTGACCCAGCCAATGATGGGTCTCCACCTACAGTCCACATTTACCCATCACTACATGCAGTTTTGGATAATTCTTCTGATGCCTGGTTGATCGAGCGTGCACAGTCTAAGACTTTTGAGGCTGAATTAATTTAACTACACACACCATCAGACTGCCTCCTCTTGAGGGCAACACACACACACACCCACACACACACTCACTCAGTGGGCTTCTTCACATGCTTGTGTTGTGGATTAGCCAAATCCCCCGACTGGTTGCTAAGCTGATTAAGGGAGTTGTTATGCACTGGCTGTTATGGAAAACTAGTAAGGATGCAGACATACACTCATGGACTGGGACACCTTGGGTTAATATTTCCTCTCATGTTGGCCCAGGTTGCTATATTCTCTTTGTGTGTTTGAGGGAGTTTGTCTGAAAGCCGTCCGTAACTCCTCAGACAGATGGCATAGATCACTAGCGGTCATGGTTTGCAGCCCTGCAGCAAACCCGATGTGCATTTGTGTGTGTGTGTGTGTGTGTGTGTGTGTGTGTGTGTGTGTGTGTGTGTGTGTGTGTGTGTGTGTGTGTGTGTGTGTGAGACAGAGCAAGAGAGCAAATGAGTTGAAGGAACGAGAGACAGAGATAAAGCCTGATGGAGCAGACGGAGGCGCAGATGGCTACGTCCAGCAGAGACAGGAAATCGAGGTGACACCAGGTGGACGGCATCCTCGAGGTTGAAGCGCATGCACGAGCGCTCACAAGCCAGCCCAGAGGCTGCTAATCCATCTTAGTCAAAATGGCTGGTGACAAATCTTAATCGTTGGAGGTGATGAGCTTTACGCTGAGATTCTAAGCATTTGTTTCATTTCAGAAGTTTGCGGTATTTTTCCCAGACGGAAACATAAACATAGAAAACGGATTACATGCATTTCCAGACAATTCCAAAACTGTGCAGGAAACCAAATAAAAACTGCGTGACCTTTTGCGTAACCTACGAACACAGACCAAGATTGTGCTGAAAACAAATTAGACACTCTTACTTGCGAACAAACTTCCTCTAATTTGATATCGGTTTGTTGAAAGTTCCTGCAGCATCCACACAAACCCCAGCCCCCCCGTTGTGTCCTTTTCAAGACTGGGTTAGTAGAGCAAGGCGGCTGCAAGTGGTTGTAAGATGAAAAAAAAAGAGCTGGTTAACTTTTGATAAGCTGTATTTCATTATGCATGAAACTCCCAGCCCACCCCCACATCAAGTCCCACACCCTGCAGCCCGTCTGCAACCCTCCGAGATGGAGTCGGCTCACGCACGAGCCGATAAGAGCTGCTGGTGTCAGTGGATGTAAAGGGTTTTTCTGAGAGACAAAGAGGTGCTTCTAGATAGGCTTCAAGAGGTAATGTTGTGTCAGTGGAGAAATTAGCTGTTCGTCTTTCAGTGCTCGGTCCGATACTGTGTTGTTGCAGGTGTTACACTACAGTTAAGTGCAAATGTCAGATCATGTAGCAGAAGAAACCAGGCAAAGATGTAAATTTCGATTGTGTTTTTTTTTTGCTTTTTGTTTGTTTGTTTGTTTGTGCTGCAAATCAAACACCAACTCTGAGATCACTAGCCAGCTCAGGTGTTCAGTCAATACGTCCTTCATGTTATGTCTGTCTTTCTCTTCTTTGTCTTGTTCTACTGGGTGCCAGATGAGAAACCTGGTTCTTCTTCCTCGAGAGAAGAACTAAGGAAGAAGTGGTGCTTCTTTCTTGAAGTAATGCGCCACAGAAAGAGTAGCAAAAGGGATTATCTGAATGTGAAAGTGTCCGATTCAAAAGTAATAGAGTGAAAATAAAAAAGAATATAGCAATATAGATTAGTGTTTTTGTTACCGAATTTTATAGCACGTTGTCTTCCGTCAGATAGTTTACTAGAGGTGACGTGTTGTGAAAATCTTGCATCACGTACCATGAATGGCAGTGACATGTTTTTCTCTTAAAACATGTCACATTCCAGTAAAGGGTTAATGAATTCCTGAACTGGACTGGGTGTGAAGTTGTGTGGAGGAATTTATCCCTGCTGAGGAATTCACCCCTATGCACAGAAACTCCCCTCCCCTCCTCTCAAATGGCAGATCTACTGGTCAAAACCAAGCTGGAAATAATCTAGCTTTACGGGAATTTAATTAGTTTTGTATTACATGATTGCGATATTTGCATAAGTCCTGCATTGCCTCAGTTAGATGTAATCTATAATCTCCATTTCTCCTTTCCAAATATTTTCACGCTTCAGATAAAACTTCGTCTTTCGGACACATTTTTGATTGATTATTGCTTATGTTCATCTATATAGTTTAACATACATAAATAACTTTACGTTAAGAATACTGAAACTACTCTTACAGTTGTCATAAGTTTGAAATGAAACAAAGTGTGTATGGTTTATTTTATGAACATTAGTGGTGTTATTCTTCCAAAAATCTCTTGCTATACCTTTGAAAAACTCCTACTCTTCTTGAAATTCACCTACTTATCGTCAAATCAAAGGTGAAAATGACAGAAATATTTCCAGAAACTATTATTTACTTGTTTATTTTCCACCTTATCTATTTTATTACTCCTCAGGTACCTCTTATGGATTTGAAAACGGAGAAAAGATCATGTTAAAGAGGCTGAACGGATGCTGTAGAGAGAGCTTCGGATTCTCATAGATGCTAATCCCTTCCTGGTGAAAATCTTAAAAAAAATCTTATTGCCTCATCTATTTCATAATCCATTTTTTCCAGTGGGTACAGTGTTTTATTGCATCACGTTTGCTTGACTTGGTGCTTCCACGCCGCCATCCGAAGCACATTCTTCGGCTGCCTGTTCTCCATTAGGAAGGAACTTTGGTCAAAAGTCCTAAAGTAACAGAGAGAGGTCTGTAACTTTTCCCATTTTATAACTGTGTGTTCTTTACTTATTGATGGCACCGCTCAAAGTTTTTTTTTTTTTCTCAGTTTCTTCCCTGCCCCTCTCGCTCTCCTCTGCTGCGCTTCACGTTTTGCGCAGTGGTTTTGGCTTCCATTGGCTTTTCCATGTCCTCCAGTTTGCTAAACTTGTTAATTTGCATCCATGAGACACACTTCTTTTCCTTTTGCGCCCCATGTGTGAGAAAGGAAATGCCAGCATAAGTTTAATGTGTATGTGTTTGTTTTTAGAGGAAACATCCTGGCCCAAGGAAAAGACTTTGGTTGGAATCTTTCCATTCCTGCAATAGTTTTCCCTCCAACACTTACTGTACTGTAACTCTATCTTTTCCTCTTCTCCGTCCTTACTTGGTGTGCCTGTATGTGTGTGTGTGTGTGTGTGTGTGTGTGTGTCTGTCTGTCCTGTACACTCGAGCAGAGATGTCTGGAACCAATAGATTTCACCCTGATGAAGAGTCGTATTGGGAATCACTGCTTGCAACCTGAGGCTGCAGAACCTGCCCATTTAAATGATCTGAAGGAAAACACAACCTGCAGACAGAGGCGCTCCCTCCTTTATCCCCGTTCAACCTGCAGACTCCTGGCCCACTTTCCCCCTTCAGCCTGGTTTCAGACTATACTGGTGACCTCCTTTGCTGCCTGTTATTTTGTTAGGGCATTTCATTTATAGGCGCTCACCTCAGTCGATCCCCCTCATCCTGTTCGCTCCGTCATACACACACACACTTCCTGCAGTTGTTTTAGTGTAAACCCGGCCCCCTGTTTTAGTGTAAACCCGGCCCCCCCTCCCTCTCTTTTCACTCTACCATGTGCTCCCTGCTGGCACTAAACCGGTCCGGCTGACTTCCTGTCTCTCTGTCCTCTCTTCCTGCGTGTACGGGATGAATGGCCATATTATTCACGCTGATGCAGGTCCCGCCCTCTTACTCACCCTTTACACTACTTTGTGTTTCTTTCTTCTTTTCTTTCTGCTTTTTTTTCTCATTCTTTTGGGGACAATAGCATGAGCTCACAGTGGTACAACTGAAAACCATTCCCACTACCCCCCCCCCCCCCCTTGCCCCCGCCCCCCTCCTCACAGCTCTGTAGTCTGTGCTGCAGTATCAGCCCCCAGAGCAACAAAGACCAGGCCTTGCTGCATAAACACGCCGGGTATGCGAGCTCGCACTCGCTACACCACAAAAGAAAGCAAGAAGAATGGCTAATGTTCCACCATGCTTGTAGCTACATCACCTGATCGGGTGTCTCAGATTCCTCATGTGTGTGGCTTGTGCTACGGCTGTCAAGGTTTTTGCTCACTCGCACTCAAGAGTCGGCAGACACTTACATAGCGTAATCTCAGTGGATTAGATCCTGGCTTCCCGAGATTATACTGAGAGCCCGGTACCTGGAGGAAGAGCTGGGCAGTGGAATGGTGTTACGGTGACCTGTGGCAGCCAAAAATCACAACGGCATTGCCTTAAATAAACAAAGCGCTGATAAATAAAGAAGTGCTGTAAATACCTCTGATGTCAGTGTTGGCTCGAAAAGGTGAAAACCGTTCGCTGGATTTGGCCGCTCAAAACGTTGTGTAAGACTCAATCTGCATTCATTACTGTACGTCCTCTGGGTCAGCATAAAAAAAGCAACGTGACAAGGATTGCTTCATCTTAGCTGATATCCTGGAAATCACATCATTGTTTTTCCTCGTCTAAAAATAGTCTCGCTAAAGCAGCGATGGGGACATTTTAATGAAGGAAAAGAACGAAAGAAGCCAGAAGCTGTTCCAGTGAAGCTGTTCCAGCCTTCATGCAGCCAAGGTGGCAAACATTTCCTCTAATGTCTATTGACTCAAATTCCACCCGTACTAAGGTTTGCACTGGAAGTATTTTTCTGCCATCTAGTGGCTACAGTTGTTACCAATTATGCCTAATTTTGCATTCAAAATACTATGTGTTTACATCTAATGCATGTGCTGTAAATGAACAATCTCTACTCAACATAGCATCAAAGTGAAAGCAAATAGCCTCGCTGATTCAGACCTGATTCCAAAATTTGAATAATCTCCTCAGCCGTCTACTGAGTACTCAAGGAACCTAGCAGTGAATATGTCACAAATATGCTAAAAAAAAATGGTCTGATTCCAGCCATTCAGAAGAGATGTAACACAGAGGCGCCTATTGATACAAAGTTGGGACCGGAGCTCCTTACAGAGAAAGAGGCCAAGCTAAAGGTGTCACGATGTCAAGTTTCATTTAACTTATTGACACGTCCGTTATTTTTCATCTGATGGTAACAAAGCACCTTGATTTTGCTATAAAATGAAAAGACATAAGTGATCATGAGGATCGCGTTGATCCCTTAACGCAATGACAAAAACGGAGACGTGTCAATGGGGTGACATCAAATTTGCGGTTCTCTCCAGCTGCCTTTTAAATCAGCCGGCTCCTCTGTTGTTTTTGCTCCGTCACATTTCTTCTGCAGCCAGTTCAAGCCATGCCTCAGACAGTCTTCACATGTAGTTGGAAACAGTCGCCATATCTCTGTGTCTGCTGTGTTATGATGTGGTCATAAAGGAGTCAGCCTGGGCTTCCAGGAGTTGTCTCGATAGGTGCTGTCAAACGCGGCTTTGCGTGTGTGAATTGCGCAGAAGGGAGCGTGTGCTGACCCTATGATGTTTTTTTTGTTGTTTTTTTTAAATATGATGAGACCATTGTGTCGCGTGTTTGCCTCCTGCATGTAGGCCAAAACCAGAGCAGAATCCAGGGCGACCATCTTCACCTGCCAGCTCCAGCCAGAGCAGCCTGGAGCTCCGGGCGTAATTTTTGCTGCAAAACTAAACCCAGCCAAAAGACGTAATGTTGCAGGAAAATTATTTTTAGCCTCGGCGTTGTGCTTGCCAAAGAGGGATGGATGTCACATAACCGACTGTGTTGCAGCAATTTATTTTTTTATTTTTTTGCTTCCTTTTCTGGTTTATTTTTGTGATACCTTGGCCTTGAATCCACGTAGCTGAACACGGCCACATGCGAGGGTCTGGTTCGCTTCGAGGCAACCCAGGCTAACAGCCTCGGAGCTTCAGCCCTGCTTCCAAAATTAACTGCAGTCATCATCACCAGTGGTGGTGATGTCACTCTGTTGTGGTTTGCTGTCTCCATCCATTATCTCCTTGTTTTCATCTTTATGCCCCTGGGTGGAACTGAGAGAACAAATCCAGGTTAATGACATGAATTTGTGCTGCACCTACACAGGTTGCCAAAAAAAAGAAGAAGAAAAAGACAGGTGGCTGCAGTGAATATAAACAGGAAGATGACTGCGTTTTCTAAAGCTAAATGACTATCCTCCTTTAAATGCAGTTCCTGCAGAGATAACTAGCTGTGTTCAAGCTAAATCCTCTTTCCTATTGGTCTGCTCAGCTCCTGGCTGAACGGAGTGAGTAATGTCTGCACAACTCCTGCGGACAGAGCCAGACAGCCTGTAGCTTCAGCTGAGAGGAGGTGAGACACTGGGAGGAAAGGAGGGAGGAAAGGGGAGAGGAGAACATCTGTAAAGTAGATTCCCAGAGCTCGAAATTAAGACCTGCTCTCTCTCATCTGCCTGGAAAATGTGACTGGACTGGCTGGAGGAGGTGGAGGCGTCACGTTCCGGTTCGTCCCCACTGTGGACTCGGTCAGGGATGATGGACATTACAGAGCAACAAAACAGAAGTTAACGGCCAGCGACGAGTGTTATTATTACTCTTTCTTTTTTCTCATAATATCTCACAAGTGTGCAAAAATATTGTTTCACCCTTATTTCCACACGCTACAGCATTTTTACTCTGCAATTCAATAAGACATGGAACAACAGGGCCTTTTTTTGTTGTTTTTCTTTTCTGGCCTGAGCAAATTATTAGTTTTCTTCAAAATCCGTCTCGGCGATTCCCGTTTTGGCAGATTTTCTTTCCAGGAACCATGACTAATGGTGCATCTAGCTTAGGAAATAAAACGGTGCATAATTTACGGTTCAGGCAAGATTCTAGCTGTATATCTTGGTGGAAAACTGACAACCTACTATTTTGTGTGTGTGTGTAAAGAAGTTAATTTCAAACTCGGTAAAAGTAACAACTCCAATCATACTGTCAGTTTTTGGACTTGCAAACATCATTAATCAGAGATTTATGTTATTATCACAGGGTGACTAATGCTTTCTGACCCAAAGACACACACACACACACACACACACACACACACACACACACACACACACACACACACTGATCGATGGGGAAGGCAAATAGTATTACATTATTTTACCTCAACATAGAACAATAAATGTGTCATTTATCATTTATTAATATTTAATTTTTCAACCTGATAGTGCTGAGTGACTTCAAGCAAATGCATTGAATCTGAGAGTCGTCCTCCACATTTTCTTCACTTGCTCTCTGCCCGCCCCCCCCCCCCCCTCCTGTTCCTGATCTCTCTATTTTTTGGAGGGACTGTTCCCGTCTGAAGCCTTGTGTTGTTGTTGTTGTTGTTGTCTTGAATGGGCTAATTACAAGGCCACCATCTCGAGGTTTTGTGTCACGGTTTGTAGAGGTGGGACTCTGACTCACTTCCCCCCCCCCCATCATTGGCAGAGCTGCGCAATGAGTAAATTACACACAAACAACTGTACATGAACAGACTGTGAGACAATAACACATGTTGTCAACGCAAATCTTCACACCAGGCCATTAGCACAAGACACCGGCAGTGCGTACGCATGCATGCGTTTACTGCGAGCTTCACTACTTCTACATCGTTCTCGGTGGCTTTGTGGCCTTTTTAAATAGCGTATAAATGACCGAACAGCCTCGTGGACGCTAAGGTCCATGTCTACGGGGGCGTGAGAGAGCAAGCGAGCGAGAGAGAGGTGGGAGGAGCGGCACGGTCACAGACACATTTAGATATCCCCACTTCTCTTTGTGGTTATGAGAAACTGCACTCTCAGCTGGTAAACACAAAAGCTGCATCACCGCCGGCGTGACAGGCGCCTGGCTCCCGGGGTCCCCGCGAGTGTTAGTGCGGCCGAGTGCGAGTCGAACACTGCAGCGCAGCGAGGATGGAGGCCAAAACTGTCCGATTCCTCTACAGCCAGCGGTGCAAGGGTAGGAGAAGACGTGTGCGCGTGTGTGTGTGTTGTTTCCCAACTCAAGAGAGGATTCGTGCTCCTCAGCGTTGGCAGACTGCGAAGGGAGCATAGCATTAACCTGTCAGCTGTCTGCATTGATTCAGCGCATGTGTGTCGGTGCCAGTTGCCCTTGATTTTATCCACGTAAACGCATGCGTTTTGCAGCTCTCTGGCTCCTCTGCAGTGGACAGCGCTCTCCAGGGGATGTTTGTGTTGCCAGTGATTGAATGTGGTTTCTGAGTGTGTCTGCACTGAGTGCACTCTATTAATTTGAAGCCAGGAGGAGTGCAGGAGCGGGCAGGAGGGATGGAGGCAGGAGGAAAATGAAAAGTGATAAGCAGGGGTAAATGGCTGCCTCTGGAGATGAAAGGGGATATCTGATCCCTTCACACACACACACACACACACACACACACACACACACACACACACACACACACACACACACACACACACACACAAGCACAGTTGGCTGTAAACATGAAGATGCACACTCATGCTTGGGACGGTCATGCTTCATAAACTGGTGGGCAGGAGACAGACTTCCGCCCAGTTTTCCAGCTCCAGGTGTTTTTGATGTCCGATGTCTCGCACGCTGTAATGACAACCCGGCTTTACTCTTTGTCATAAGTGCATTCCCTTGTTGTATAGGTAACCACGTGCCATTGACGAGTAAATAAGCATTTATCTTCGAATATCAGGAAGCAAGTGTTGAATGCAGCTCTGTGGATCATGTGACTCTTCCTGTTGACTTAGATGTGTCAGATCGTCCAACAATCTCAGAGTCAGACAGCCGGAGTAAATTTAAAATACACTTTTCCATCTGATTATTTTATTTGTTAAGGGATTTAAAATATCCAAACCAACTTGGCCTGATGACAACAGTTAGTTAACTGTGATGAGTTGCATTTTTTGCTCCAAAACCGTGCAAATGCAACTCGAGTTATATTTGCATAATATAAACTTTTTTGTTTTAGCAACTGTAACAAAAGAAAAGCAAAAGAAATCCCAAAGTACTTTGTGTGTGTGTGAGAACTAACACCTGCATTACAGCTAGCACAGCAAAGCCAACTTCATACCCCTCTTCTTTGTGCCTTCGCAGAGGTCCGAGCCCAGCTGGTGGAGCAGCTCAAGTGTTTGGACCAGCAGTGTGAGCTGCGGGTTCAGCTGCTTCAGGACCTGCAGGACTTCTTCAGGAAGAAGGCAGAGATCGAGATGGACTACAGCCGGAACCTGGAGAAGCTCGCGGAGCGGTTCCTCACGAAGACACGCAGCACCAAGGACCATCTACTCAAGTACGTACTTCAAGAGTCGATGAGTTAAGCGCAAAGTTAAGCGACGCTGCAAGTCGGTACTTTGCGCATGTAGGTTCGTGGGGCCGAAAATAGCCGCTCTCCTTATTTAGCCTTTTTTGAGCAACAGAGTTTTTCACAGACTGCTGGCTTCCTTCCTGAAAGAATAGAGAAGTAGAGGCAGCAGGCAAGGAAATGAAAGAAAAAAAATTGCACAAAGAGAGGTGACAGATGTCCTAATTGCACTGTCGAATTTTCACCTAAATCACTCATTGCCTCCTGCATAGATTTACCGCAGCAGTGCACGATTCATGTTGATCTCTTTTTGAGCATATTACGCACCGTGAGAAAGGCTGCATATGACAAAGGCAGAATCTGCTGCCAAATATGTCCAGGTGGTGTTTCTGTGCTCTGACTGTTTTGTAGCATCTTGCCATGAAGGGAACCTTTGCTAAACAGACCAGTCTTTTTCTCCATGGATGAGTTTTTCTCTGTCAGTGACTTGCATTTCCATTTTGTTTTCTCCTTCCATCAGCAGTAGACGATATAAAAGATGCACTCTGAAATTCCCCGGCTTACGCAGCTCGGTTTATCTGGCAGCTTTTAATAGGAGAGAGCAGGCTGTTTCCCTGTGGGGAAGTGCTAGCTAATCATAAACCTCATACACACACACACACACACACACACACACACACACACACACACGCAAACTTGGCAGAGCTACTGCAAATTAAGGAAGCCAGGGGTGACTTTCTACTGACATAACTATACCTATTTGCATCTGTCTTCTCTGACTTTTAACCAGTTACAGGGATTAAAATGTCACAACACCCTTTTAGCCGGCGTGTTAGCAGGCCTGCTCCACACAGCTAGGAGTCGTTTCTGCGATCTTTATGACCAGGACATTTATTTTTGTTTTTTTGGATGTCAAGACACATTTTGCTTTATGCACAACCAGACAGAGCAAGGCCCAGAGGAGCACAGCAGCTCATGCCAAAAAAGATCAACGGCTGTAAACATATTCGTAGTATCTGTAGGGCTCCTCTGTGGCACAGTTGTTCTCGCTGGGACAGCTATTGCCGCTTAGCAGGAAGGTTCTGGGTTAGAATCCCAGCTTGTGGCATTTAGGCAAGGAATTTGCATATTCTTCTCATGTAAGTATGGGTTCTCTCTGGGTACTCTTGTTTCCTCCTGTAGTCCAAAAACATGACTCTCGGGTTTATTGGGTTCTCAAAATAACCCTTGGGACTGAGTGACCTGTCCAGAAGGGATTAGCAATTATATTAGAAATGCTACCTGGTGGTGTACGCTGAAATCTGTTACAGTTAGGGTTGTTCCTTTGAATATCTTTCCCTCTGTTTGCTCAGTGAAAGCAAAAAAAAACTACCAGCATCTTTTAAAGTATGATTAATTGCCTAATAAAGCTAGTTTTTGGAAGTAACTTCTTTGATAATTGGTAAATTGCACCTTAAGAGCAACATTTGTGATTGTAGGGCTGTCACCAGTTGGAAACCAGAAATGGTCACAGTTTCTTCAGCCTTCCTGTTGGCCTCTTGGCCTCCTCACTCACTGATGTCAGTCTAAACTTTTAATCACTTTTGGAGAAATGTGCACATTCCCTCAAGTTCCCCTTTTCTGTACTTTCTCCAGTTATCGGTGACCACCTTCACTCTGCATTGGATTGTACATGAAGCCGGAGTTTGTTTTCATCTTTTCTCTGACTGATGCCTCTTTATAGTGTGAGCGTAGTAGCGCCTGAGCTAAAGGGTGCATATTAGCAAATGTCAAGGAATTCCTTCTTAGACAGCTGAACTTTAACTCTGTTTAAACAGATTCGTTGGCTGATTAGAGGTGTGATTTCAAGAGAATGCCGAAACTGGACAAAATTGTGCGTCAACCAGAAATCAGTTGAAGCGTGTAGACATTTAATAAATGTGTACTATACAGGCGTTTGTATGTTGTTATATTTTTGTCACATTATGTTGCTTTTGAAAAGTATTGAGAACCACTACTCTTATGCTTTCTAAATTTGCCAGAAAGCAATGGCTCCTGTTGGTAAAGCTATTAAAACAAAACCTGGAAGGCGAATGCTAACGGGTTTTAGCTTTGAATGACTGGAGCAAGCTAGCTGCTAACTGCTAGCTCCAGTGATCAAATAAAGCTTCAACCTGTTAATATATTCACTGTAGGAAGACAAAGTTTGAACTGTGTCATATATGTTCTTTACAGTATCATATATAAGCCTACTCATGTGTTTTCAGTTGCTTTGTTTTGTTGTAATCTGACTTTTCAGAGTAAAAAAAAATCCTAGCTTGCTTTACAATGAACTCGTGTGAGATGTGAATGGAATAATGCTTTTCGGTGCATTTAAAATATGGAACTATATAAGCATAGTGAAATACAAAAACATGAAACTTAATTCAGATTAAGTTTCATGTTATAATTCATGAGGAATAAAGGTGTGTTTTGCATTACAGTCTTAAACTTGAACTCTTTGAACTGCAGTAATTCTCATTGAAATTTTAGGGGATAAAAGTTTCAGGCAAAAGGAGCAAAGTACAATTTTTTATAGAGGCTTTATGCGTTTAATTAAATATAGAGACCTTCTACATGGAAATGTGTAGATGTTGATTAAGAATGAGCCCAAGGTCTCTCTAAAAATCCCCGCAGCTTCATAAATCTGCCAATAATCATCCCATGGAGGCATGAATAGCTGCAGTAAGTGAGTCAGGACTTTCTATGACAGCTGTAAGTCATCAGTAAATGCTTACTCTTTCAAAATTATAATTTGGAAACCAGTTCCTCATTCTTCATTTAGTCTTACATGGAATCAGTGAACACCTAAATAAGAGAAGTGAATGTGTAACTTGGAGACAGATTAGCTTTCCTCTGTTGAAATCAACTTGCTTGTTGGTTGCTGCAACATCTCTGCAGTTCATGCGACATAGTTAAACTTTGCTGTGATGTTTGTTTGTGAACGTAACAGCTAAAAGAATTCATAGATTTCAGTGAGAGTGATGCAAACATTTTGGTGGCAGTGAAATAGTATTTGGCCCTTTTTTCATTTATTCTGTTTTATTAATATTTTGCTACACTTAAATGATTCAGATCCTCAAATACTTTTTTAAAGGCTAAAGTTGTAAAACCAAACTGGCTCTATTTGAAAGAGCAATTGATCCTCAGGCCTTAGTAATGATAGTTGCACCACCATTGCGCCACACACAAGATGGCTGCCATCTTGTGTGTTTTGGTGTTTTTGCATCGCTGTAAGGGAATTTTGGCCTTCTCTTCTTTCCGGAAATGTCTCAGGTCACATTTGCCATTTACAAGCAGCGTGTTAAAGGTTTTGCCGCAGCATCTTAATCAAATTTATGTCCAGACTTTGACGGCACTCCTTTAAAGCGTTCGTTTTTTTGTATGTTTTTCTTTCAGACGTGGACTTGCTGGTATTTTTGTATCGCCGCCTTGCTGCATGACCCAAATGTGGTGTGCTAAAGTTCACAAATTAATAGCTAATTATTCACCAGCATTTTCTGCTAGAGAACAAAATTTGTGGCTCCATCCAAGTACTTGAACAGTTCTGGATCGTCGTCACTCCACCACCCTGTTTGACTGTCGGGAAAAGCTGCTATAGTTTTACACCTCGGGCAACAGGGCACAGAAACATTTCCACTTTTGACTAGTCCGTCCACAGAATACTTACCAAAATGTCTTATGGATTATAAAGATGTTGTTTTTTTTCTTATAGAAAGTGATACAGACCTTTATGGTGTTCTTGTTGAGGAAAGATTTTAATGTTGTGCCCAGCCCCTCTCTTTTTGTTGAATCATGAACACTAACTAAACTGAGGAGAATAAAATCTGAAGTTTTACATGTTGTTCTGAGTTGTGACTTCCTGGACGAGCCATTATTGCGTCTTTGAGTAAATTTGAAAGCCAAGCCACTCTTGGGAAGGTTTACCACTGCTCCATGTGTTCTTCATTTGAAGATTATGGCTTTCACTGTGGTCTGCTGGAGTCCCAAAGCTTTAGAAATGGCTTTATGACCTGTTTAAGACTGATATCATGTCAAAGGCTGTTGCACCTGCTTCATGTCGTCAGACAGGTTTGATTTGGGGACGTCGATTCTACAAATGAGGCAGAAATTAGACCTGGGTGGGCATGTGGCGTTGATTATTAGAATGTGTTTAATGTGAATCGTGTCAGAGTGACAAAAAAGCAAAATCTGAAGAAATATTTTACAAGGTGGCAAATACCCTTTTCACGTCACCGCATGCATATTATTTTTTTTTTTCACTTTGGAGATTTTAAAGGACTTATTAAGAAACAGGAAACTTTTGCTGGAGTTTCTGACCAGTCAGAAACTGGACTAAAGTGACTTCAAATCACCAATGACCTCCTCAATTGTCACCTTCCTCTTTTTTTTTTTTTTTTTTTTTATCCTCCACTGCCGCTCAGCTTGTTTCTTAACCGTCACACTATGCCAGAGACACATTTTTCTCTGCTGGGGGGCAAACCCCACATTCATGGGCCGCCTGATTCACAGGCGCAGACTAAAAGAGATCAATAAGTTCTCTAAACGAAACCCAAATCCTACTTTGAGGACATCCACCCCCCACCCCTGCCTAGCACACACCCTCCAGCTCAGATCAATATACAGGCAGTTGAAGAGCATGTGCTGCATTTTGGGGAGGGGAGAGGAACAGTGGAAAAGAGAAGAGCAGTGGAGCAGAGTAAATGCAGGCCCTATGTTTGCTCACATGCTGTGGTCCATCTAGATGTCTTTAAGGAGAAAATATGAAGCCACTAATTACAAAGTGGTCAGTATTTACTCGTGTATTTATTTAGTTTCTCTCTACCTCCAACATCTGTGTATTTAACACTCTTCTTGCATCTGCTGCTGCTCTGTCAGAGTGCCATGCTGGAATTTCAGCTATTTTCCAGTTCTGTGTGTGTGTGTGTGTGTGTGTGTGTGTGTGTGTGTGTGTGTGTGTGTGTGTGTGTGTGTGTGTGTGTGTGTGTGCATGTGCGTGTGCGTGTGTGTGTATCTGGCTGTTTGAATCAAGGCGAGCGTGTGTGTCTGTGTGTGAGAGAGTTGCCTGTGGCTCATACACTCTCAACAGGCCAGGCGTCAATGGTGCTCCTAACAGTGTGGGGTGTGAGGGTTGTAAGTATGTTGATCCCATGGAGATCCCTGGTATGTGTGCTATTTGGCAGACTGCACAGCAGTGGCTGCAGAGTTATATGGTTAAACCGTGTGGTGTGTGTGTGCGTGCGTGCGTGTGTGTGTGTGTGTGTGTGTGTGTGTGTGTGTGCGTGTGTGTGGGGGTGTGTTTGTGTGTACCCTGATTGGTTCAGAGAGAAGTTTTCTGAGCAGTTCTGCTATTAAAGCCCCCTTATGCCAAATATTAGTCCAGTTTCAATTGTCTATGTTACCAATACTTACATAGATTTATCAGAACTGTAGTCATTACTGTGTGACCAAAAGTGACATCAATATTTAGTTTTGTGTCTCCTGTGCTTCTTTTGGTCTGGCCAGTGGCCTTTCCTGCCCCAAAAAGAAACCACACATGTATAAATATAATGAGTCAGTCACTTAACAAAGGACCTTGCACAGACAATGACAAAGACAAAAGCTATCTTTAATTTGCGTTTAGTCACTCGTGCCTATTAAATAAATCCTGTGAAAACAGGTAACTTCATTCAAGGTTTGAGGAAAGCATAGGTTACCAAAAGGCGAGCTTCAGTCAAAGTGCTGGACTCTTGATTTGGACATTTTGCATGTCTTGTACAGACCTTGTGAGCTGACTCAAATCTTCTAAAGACGGAAGACGTATTATAGATCTGCGCTTTAAAGACTTCAGGTCTGACTTAGATCGCAGCTTGCAACTTAAAGTTCATGAGGTGTTTCTCACTTCATGCAATAAGTGATGAAGCTAAGCCCATATATTTGCGACAGCCGGAGTTTTGACAAGATGTGACCCAGATCCCCGCTGTAGCATGTGTGGATTCACCTTTTTTGGGATTTTTCTATGGAACGTAACAGCAAATTCTTCTGAATATATAAACATTCAAAAGAAAATGCAGCTTAGGAAGCTGAAACACACATTGGCAGAATGCTTCTTGGCACACCAGTCCAGGAGCGCCATTCATTTTTCTTTGCACTGATTAGCTGTACCCACAATGGCAGGGATAAGGAAAACAGTTGATATTCTGCAGTAGTGCTAAGCCAGTTTCCAGTGTGCACATTAATCCCTATTTAATATTTCTACAATTAAAACAGGATCGCAAGTATTTGCAGATTTTAGCTACAGTATTTATGGTCCCTGAATCCTGTGTGTACTCTGGATCCGCTGTGTGCTTGTGTAAAATGGAGACTCTGTATGCAGAATGATTAGTCTAAAAGAGGAATTATTAATAGGTGTTGCCTTATTGACACTGTGTATTTTTTTTTACTTAAGTGCTTTTACACTTATATATTTGAGAGATAAATGTCACATCCTAACATTGTTTTTTCTTGTTGAGTGAAATTTTTCTAAAATTAAAAACTATATTTTAGAAAAGACTTGACATTCTCTCAGTGCTAATTTCAGAAAACTTTTTTGTGTTTTTTTTTTTTTTTTTTTTTTTTTTTTTACAATGGAAGGATTCAATTAGAAAAGTCTTTTTCTCTACTCGTTGTGACCTTTGGGTCACCCGGCTTCTTGTCTCGTCTGTGAAGCATTTGGTAGCTTTTGAGTCGCCTGGCATTGCTGCGGTGGTGATCACTGGTGAGATAAGGCTGTCGTGTCACCAGCTTCTTGAAACAACAGAGGAACTGCGCTCTCAGCTTTACGTTGTGCAACCGGTGGAGACCAGACGAAAAGCTGCCCCCACTGAGGGAAGTGAACACACACACACACACACACACACACACACACACACTCGGGTCCGCATGACTTTATGACACATAGAGGCTTTCGGCGCTCTTTGGCTTTTAATGGGAGCGTGGGGGATTTTTTTTTCTCCTTTTGTCATGCCACGGTTGTTATTATCACAGCCATTTGACCTGTGACATCATGTACCACCCCGGACACACACACCTCCTCTCAGACAAAACCCCCGACTCAATACCCTTCAATCAAAGACTCTCTCTGTCTGTTTGACATTGCGTATTCTACGGACTCAGCTCTACTTCTCCTGAACTCCCCCCATGTGTGTGTGTGTGTGTGTTAGTGCGTGTGATGTAAATGCCTTGCAGCTCTTGCTCTTTCTATCCAGCTAAAGCTGCTCTTAACGACACAAAGGCCGTCTCTCATCCACTTACACTCACTCATAATCCATTTTACCCACTAGATCATCCATGGATCACCCATTACTCGTACTGTGCTCACACACGCGCTCACATGCACACATGCTCACTCGAATGGCCCGTGTGAAAGCAGTTGCATTGTTGCATAAGCGAGCGATTACCTACTACTGTGGCATTACTCTAATGGCACCATGGCCTCTTGAAACAACGTCAGTGCTGTAGCACTGAGTTATTACGTGTTTGATAAAATGACTGTGAGCGTTCCTTTCTTTTTTCCTCCCACTCTGGTTTCTTAGAAACGGCAGCTGTGCTTTTTGCAGGGAGTGTTACCTCTTCCTGGTGGCTTTTTCACCTCGGCCAGTTGTGTTTGGACTGGCTTTCGGTCTCTCTGTGGGTGTGTGAGTTCAAAAACGAAACGATTGCTAGCTTTTGCTCTGATCTGTCTGGGATTTCGGTTCTGTTTCTGAGGTTGAGATTGTATATTTTTGTTGTGTGTGTGTGTGCATGTGTTTGCGTGTTTGTTTAAACTACACACGCACACACACAATCCTGAATTTAGCAGCTGAGATAGAAGCTTTAAACGACAACATTTTCAAATATTACTACTGAACTACATACTCCACACAAGGTTTCCTTTTTTAATTGACATGTAATGTATTTTTTAATGAAGTTATTGAGTCTGAATCTTGTTTTTGTTGGTTTTAATATTTCTAGTTATAGAGAATGTGTACTAAAATGTGGGGGAAACCTATTTAATCCTTTAAACTTCCACCATTTGGTTTGTCTTTTGACGTTGGATGTGATTATCTTGTTGGAGAAAGTTCCTAACCATTGGAATGTGTTTGACTAACGACAGCTTGTGAATTAAATGTTCCATATTTAATCTTGTGAGTTCAGCAGTGTGTCAGAGTCCCACTTTCAGACAACTGGGTCATTTTAGCTCATGAACGGCTTTGATCTAAGTCACCCCACTGCAGCTCCAGCCTCCCTGGAGAACGAACCTCCATCCCCCACCTCAAGTTATGTGCAGCCTGTAACAGACTTTCTTTCACGACTTCCCTGGCAGCTTCCCTGTCCCTGCATGCCCACAGCATGGTGCCGCCACCACTGTGTTTCATATAGAGACCTGTCATTCAGGATGATGTTATGAGCTGCAGGATATTTTTTGTCTCATGTTACCAGATCACACTCTTTCATATGTTTAAAGTTTTCCTGGAGGGAGCTGATTAATGTCAGATTAGACGTTGATCTTTGTCCCACCTCAAAATGGAGCACTTCTTCTTTTTTTTTGTCTCAAAAATGACCGATGGTAGACATTGAAGTTAGTGACTGTAACTTGATGAAATGGAAACAAACTGAAGCGAGTTTGAATACTTTTGCAGGTGTATTAGAATAGACTAGTTGATTTTGCAAACCCTCTTAATGTTGCATGTCTTGCAGGAAGGAGCAGACCATCTCATCTCCGGTGAACTGCTGGAACCTGCTGCTGCTTCAGGTGAAAAGGGAGAGTCGGGACCACGCCACTTTGTCCGACCTCTACCTCAACAACATCATCCCACGATTCGCGCAGATCAGCGAGGACTCGGGGCGCCTCTTCAAGAAGGTAATCACACGCAGACGCGCGCGCGCACACACACACACACACACACACACACACACACACACACACACACACACACACACACACACACACACACACACACGATGCGAGGAACTCGAGTGATGCAGAAGAGACAGAGGCCGTAATAAATCTGTGTCCTGTTTCAGGCACGTCCATCCGTCTCCCTCGTGTCTGCTTTTTGTCCTGACTGATTTATTGACAGCTGGACCATAAGCCTAGGCAGTTTATAGTGTCTGGGTTTCATACAGGAGTCTGCATGTATCAAGCCTCCCCCTCCCCCACCTCTCCGGCCTGTGAGATAAAACAGATAAGAATAGAGAATTGTAGTGGAAGAGCAGAAAAGGCAAAGGAACAAGATAAAGATGGAGGGTGAGAGAGGGAGGCTAAGTATGATGAAGCAAATACCAGAGCGCAGTTCTCCCCCGGGAGATGGCTGTTCATCTCCAGGAAGGACGTCTCAGACTATTTGTTCAGCAGGAGTCCCGCAGAGCGAGTGTTGCTGCGGGATGAGGTCATTTTTACCGAAAGTCGGAGCTTCACGAGATCAGGCTTTGCTTTGGCTCAGATTTAAAATTACAATACATTTCAAGTTGGAATAGTTTTTTTTTTTTTTTTTTTTTTTGGATGAAAGAAAAGAGGGCTGGAACTGGGCGTACCGCAGCAGGGGAGAAGAATGTGGAGAATCTGAAACCCTCTCAGGTAGAGGAAGATGACTGTTCAGTACAAGTGTGGAGCGTGAAGGGAAGTTGTGTCTGCGTGTCTGGAATGTCGTGGCAGCGGCGGCCGATTTCCACTCCGATAGAAAGTCTTTAAACGGCATGTACACTCTGATCCCGTTACCAGAACAAAGCAACGAAAAAACTGCATGTTTTTTTGTTCGTTTTTTTTTTTTTCACTTTTTTTTTTCTCTCTGGATTTTAATGAGACGTCGTTAATTTTCCTTTTTTGGGGGTATTTTCCTTGTCCTGGTTGTTCTACTGAAGGGTCGATTTCATCTGGCCTGGTTCGTAAACAGCCTGCAAACAACACACCCACACAATGCTCTAAAGCCTAATTAAGCGCATAACGACTCCATTTATTATGTTTCCATTCAGTGGCAGTAATACTAGTAGCGCCAGAGGCCATGACAGTCTCACCACAGCTCATAGTTGACGAGGCACCGAGGCACTGTTGAAGGAGCTGAACAATGGCGGCGTTTGACTGAAAGAAGTATTGAAATCAACTGTGCTGAACTCATCCACAACTATAAAAAACCCCCAACACTGAAGTTTTTTTTTTTTTGTAAATTTATTTTTTCTAAGTTTTTCTCCAAACTGCAATACATTCAATTTGGATAGATTGCTGCATAGAAATTGACCCAAAATTGGGTCGAATATCATTTCAAGCATTACAAAGTACTGCATGCTTGGAGAAAAGAAATCAGACAAGAACATTTCAAATACATCAGCGTACCTCATGTTACAGCCACGTTGTAACAACTCAAGGTGCATATAAAATGCTAAAATGCCCCTTCAGATAAACAATGCAGTCTCAAAATTATTTGACTTCTTCTTTACAAGAATCATTCATAAATAGCGGAACATAGTTTTAATTTTATGACCTTCTGTGAAAACTTGATTCATGGCCTCCAGCTTCTGCCACCGTTCCTCCAACCTCTCTGCCAATTCCTCATTTTGTAGAAGCCTTGATTCACTAGTTTTCTTGGGTTTGTGTGCAACACCCATTTTTCCTTTCCAATAAGTAAAAAAAAAAGGCTTTCAAAGAGCCAAAGTTAAGAAATTCTGGTGGCTATTTTATTATGTTCTAGGACGTCTTTTGAAACCAAGCCTGGGTGAAAATTAGGGACATTGTCACACCTCTTGTTTGTTTACTTTGGCCTGAATCAGTTCATGAGTTTAACTTGTAACCTATTTTTGGTTCAGTTCTTTTTATTGTATGCTTCTCCAAGCACACTGCTGATCCATGGATTTGAAATGTTTTGATTCATCACTTCTCAGAATAGAATCCCAAAGGTTTTTTAGCTCATTTTTGTTGTGAGCAAATTGGAGCTGATTTTTCGGCAACACTTAATTTGAAGGGGTTGTGCATAAGACTGGAACGATACTGTCATAAATGTGACATAACATCTGCTCTGAACATGAAGAGCATGTCTGTGAATGAAATTTTTAGTGCTAAGTTGGCTGTTTTAAATTGACTTTTAATGCAACTTTTAGCACAACTTTGTTCAAAAGTGTCATTATTTACTTAATGACACTTTATGACAACCGTCAGACATTCATGAAGATTCCTTTATATTTATAATAGATGATATGTCATGTTTATGACATCTGTCATGTCAGTCTTATGCACATCCCATGAAATAAAGTGTCAGTGATTTTTCTTTTGCTTTCGCATCAATTATAATAACTTCAATCATGCAAATTATTGTTATAGGTACATCTCTAAGAATACCTTTAGAGCCCTTTTGTGCCTGGCAATTATATATTTTCTGAACTGTTTAGACAGTTCACTTGACTTGACATATTTCTACCATGCAATAAATCCTTACTGCCATTAGTCTATCTTTGTTACATCTGATAAGACAAATGAAACTCTTGATTAATTACATCAGACACGCCTGACACCACATATGCAAGTGCCTGCTCCCTCCCACGAGGAATTGAAATGAGGTCCTTTAATAATTTTGAGACATTGAAAGTACAATTTTGTGATGGATTCAGATAAAATAGATGTATTGCAAACACATGGGCAATTTTGAGTGAATCGATGTTTTCAGCAATTCTGGGACATTTTTAAACAGTCTCTCAAAACGTTTCTTTACTCCTCTACGTCTATAATTCCTCTACGTGGCACGATATGATACATAATTAAGCTGTTTGTTTGCTATGGAAAAAAATTTGATGTCACAATATTTCCTGCTTTGATAAAACTAAGTAACAGATCACTGACCCAGCTTTCTACAGGCGAAGATCAAACAGATCTGGGTCTTGTCAGTTTGACAGCTGAGATACTTGATGTTGATTTAACTCTCATGTCGGCTCATTAAGGAAATCAACAAGAGTGCCTTCTTATGTCTGCAGTAAATACATTTCTTATTCATTTAACTGACGTTTTGAGGTCTTTCTCCATGTTGGCGACAACAATGTTTGAAATATTTTAAATAAGCCAAGCCAAATGTATTGATAAGCACTTTAAAAACAGCACAACTGACCAAACAGATGAATAGATATTAAATGTAAACATTACATAGCAACAGGTTAACATTAGAGGCCCTCTCGTTCTGTTCAGCTTGTTCTCAGGAAGAACAACGTTTACGATTTCCTGGTGAGAAAAATTAGCTGTAATGTCCACACTAGCAGAGCGACATCAAAGTCCAGTATGCATGATCAGAAATACGCTGTGCTGCATCGCTTTGGTGTCTCGGCGTTTGAAAATGTAAATGCAGGCAAAAACCTCATTTGCCTGGGCCGCTACAGTTGGGCCCAGTCGCTGAGTACAGTAATTAGCAAATTTCACTGGCTTTTCCACACGTTCCTATTGGCTGTGACATCATTCCGAGATCCAAGTTATCCCTCCATAAACTCAGCTGGATGTCCCCCACATATGACATTTGGTTGAGCCAACAGACTTTTCAGGACTTTTTTTTTTTTTGGTCCGCTTCCCTTTCGCTTGAACTTTGTCATGCAGTCTGTCCTCGCGGCAAAATATTTTTTGCATAATTGTCTGCGCTATAAAAGGCTTGAGGAGTTTACATTCTACGCGTGTTATCTTTCTGTTCCAGCCTTAAAGACAGGAAGCGTCACACGGTGTCTGCTCTGTGAAGCTCACTGAGACAAATCTGTGTTGTTGGGCTACAAATTAAAAACGAACTGTGCTGACCTTCATCCCTCTCTTTGCGCCAGCAGTCGAACCAGCATGGGGGGGGGGAACCATGAAGATGTCCTCGATTGCTTTGTTGCCTTATTTACCTGGGTTAGACATATTTCTGTCCGTGCTAGATAGACTGTTTAATCTTAGATGGATGGACGTTTGTTTTGCAGATTACGTTGATGTGTCACTCGGAGCACTTTGTTCACGTAGCCTGTGTTTTTCTCTTTTCAGAGCAAAGAGGTTGGAGTGCAGCTGCAGGAAGACCTGATGAAAGTCCTCAATGAACTTTACACGGTAGGAAAACCGCTCTGGGTGATCATCACACACGATGTATTCTGTTTGTGTTAGGATTAGAAATCTCTTCCTTAGAGGTGGTCACTGATGCTAAAACAGCGTTATTTTTGACCTTTTATTTTAATATCACCACACAGAACTAAAGTATTTTACAAAGGGTATCATCAACACCAATATATATGATATGATATGTTAACATTCTGAGTCTCAGTACCACCTGATGTTACTTATAATTTGGTGACATAGTTAAATATTTCTTTACAACTCTTGATTTTTTTTTTATCTCCTTAAGCTGACACTGAGAACAACCTCCTTCTTGACAAAATATAAACAAAACTGGAGTGGTGTCAGCTTTAGTGGCTGTAGGATTTCCCCTTTGTTTTTGACAAAATACTACAAGCCATTTCTCTCTCTGGTGCTGGACTCGCACACTTGTTTTAGTTGTATTTTACCCAGAATGCAATGCTTTGCGGTCTGCTTCCGCCACTTTTGTAGTGATTTCCGGTCCACTTGCGTTCGCATATGCATTTGAACTGTGCCAGAGTTCATTTCAACCGAACTGAGTCCAGAGTAGTTTTTTTTTTTTTTTTTTGGTCTGTATCAGAGTTTGGTTGCACATTCACACTTCCCAAAATGAACCGGACTTTCCAGCCTTTGATGAAAGGGGACTAAATAGGACTGCTGTGAATGCACCCTAAGAAAGGATCACATCTCTAAAATACATTGCTGTTTTATATATCTTCCATATCACAATGGCTATGATAGTAGACATTTCATACTCTAATCCTCACTCTTATTTTTGTTTTTGGGTTGTTTTTTTGCATAAATGCATTATAATATCTAAATGCCCCATGATACTACCAATTGACTGAGGCAATCAGAGGGTATTTCTGGGCTTTACACTAAAACCCGCTACATATCTTTAGGTCTGCCAGACCTATAAAGGCAAATCTTATTCTATAATTACAGCGTATAGCAGGAGATAGAAATAGATCTGGTTTGAGTGACGCTCACATGTATGCTCACGCACTGCAAAGTGTGTTTGTCTGCTGTTTTGAGGGGCTGAGGCTCTGAGCAGAGCTGTGTAATAACGGCTCTGGCGGTGGTCTATGAAATACAGCTGACGTTGCACATAAATGCTCACTTCGACTGTTTTAGCCCTTTAACGCAAAGCTCCTATAAGCTCAGGAGGGTGCGAAGATCTTCTGAGCATTGTTCACCAATTAAAGCACCAGATTCCTCCTCACAGGTGATGAAGACGTACCACATGTACAACACCGACAGCATCAACGCCGAGTCCAAGCTGAAGGAGGCGGAGAAGCAGGAGGAGAAGCAGATGGGACGCTCCAGTCGACAGGAAGACAAGCAGACCCCGCGCTCCCCCGACACGCTGGGCAACATCAGGACCGAAGAGAGAGTCGTCCGCCGTTCCAGCGTGAAAAAAATCGAGAAGATGAAGGAGAAGGTAAAGTGGGTCGGGGTGGGGCGGGACGGGGCGTCACGCAGGCATGTCTGCGTCTCATGAATGATTTATAGCCGCGCGACAGGCTTACTGTTAACCTTGTCTGCCAAAGCGGCAGCTTGTCAGAGTAACAAGGGTCTGCACCTATTATCCCCTGTAATCAATACCGAGGCGTTTCACTTTAACACCTATTACCCCCAGTCGTTCCTCCACACATCCTGTCATCAGTGTTCCCCTATTTACTGATTCTTTTTTTTGTTTACAATTCTCGTTTTCTTTTTTTGTCTTTTTTCTTTTTCTTATCAGAGACAAGCTAAGTACACAGAGAACAAGCTGAAGGCCATCAAGGCCAGGAATGAGTACCTGCTGGCGCTGGAGGCCACCAACAGCTGCGTCTTCAAATATTACATCCATGACCTCTCCGACATCATCGATGTGAGTATAAACACGCTGTTTCCCTGTGATATGAGCTGGTGTCTGCGGACGTCGCCGGCCTCAGCGTGTGTCCTTTGTCGTCCGTTTTGAGCTCGCGGTTTCCCCTGGGTTCGTCTCTTCACATTAGCTTCAGCGTCTCTAATGAAGACTGCGAAGCGGCCACTCTTTGTGCCCGCGTCCCTTTTTTCTCGCAACAGTCGGCGGTAGCAGCTTCTATGTTAGGATTTATGGGCTGTATTTTCTGCCCCGAGCTGAACCACAGAGCACACGCGTTTGTGAAGGCTTAGAGAAACGGTAATGGGTCATGGTTTACTGGGTAAATGCTCTGAAGGAGACAACCAGTTGTTTAGTTTTTACAGCATATGTTTAATATAATGTTGACATAAAAGGCTGGGAAACGGACTCGGCTTCATAGGCCACTGCAGCTGCACGAGAAAGGTGTCCTACGCAGCCTGGGAAAGTCTGGGATTTAATTTAATTCTTTGCAAAATATGGGGGGAGGGGATTCTACCTCCTGACTTAATTCTGTCTTCATTGTCCAAACATTATTATGCATCCTCATATACTTTCTCCACCTGTCCTTTTTCTTTTCCACTTCTGTTTTCACCTTGTATCTTTGTGGCCTATCCCCCGTCGTTCTGTTTCTTCTTTCTTTCTCATATTTTTCTTTCGTTTTTTGCCTCGCTTTCTTTCTTTCTCCTCTTTTTTATACCCACTCCTTCCCCTGTGTGTCTGGTTCACCTTTTGTTGCTCCTGGGTGTGATGCACGAGAGACTGCAGCAGAGGTAGTCACAGAGCCAAATTGGTGTGAGCGTGTCATGTGGATGGCAGCATGTACAGCACACCGCTCTAATGAACAACGCTGTTAGCACCCAGTGGAAGCTGGCCGGAGTGTGTGTAGGCATATGCCAAGGCGCGGAGCTGCATTTTTTTTTATTTTTTTTTTTTTTATTTTTTTTTATGAGTGTGTGTGTGTTTATTTTGCTTCACCTTGCTTTGCAGCTAAGCAAATTCATCCAGCTTGGTGAAAACTGAAGCTCAGTCTGAAGAAAAGTAACCTGACATAATAAAGCTTCCACCATGTTTTAAATAGAAATTTATAGTTTTGAGGTGGAAGGAGGATAGTTTTTTTTTTTAAATAATTAACATGTTATTATCCACAGCATGCTGCTGCCATTACCATGTTTCAGCACATGGTTGGTGTGTATATTGTGAACTGCAGCATTAGGTTTAGTTGATACATTGGTCGATTTTTATTATGAAGGCTGATCTGAAAGTCAGTTTGAACCGAACCAGGCTGTATTTTTGTTAGCCAGCTCATCCAAATCTTAAAATGTGGTCAGAGATGCCTTCCATGTCCTCAGTGGGCCAGTGTTATGTTGCTGCTATCAGCAGTGCAACGCACGTCGTCACAAAGCCTCTATTATCTCAGCTTGTTTACTAGAAAGTAACGAGTGTTCGCTGGACTCAAATGGGATTCAAGTCCACCGGCCCTTTGGGGAGTTTGTTTGGGAGAACTGCATCTTAAAGCTACTCGTCTATAATCTGCAGAGACTGCAGCAGGTCAGAGGAGGAGGTTTAATGAATATTTGTTGCATGTTGTTGAACAAGTTGCACAAATTATAGCTGTTCTGAAGAGAAAAAAGGACAAAAGTGTCTGGATGAGTGGGGAGTATCTATATTTATCTATGCTACAATGTATGTGCAAAAGTGCAGATAATGAGTGTATCTGATTGTTGCATAACAGAAGGATATTATTTTATCTCAACTTTCCTGTTTCATCATGTCTCTCGCCGTCTTTTTTTTTTTTTTAATCTCTCCGTGAAACTCAGGGAGATAAGACTACTTGTTACATATCATTCAGAGTATTTATCTTTATCTGCATGCATGTGCGGCAGTGCTGCGACCTGGGCTACCACGCCAGCCTGCATCGAGCCCTGAGGACCTACCTGTCTGCGGAGCAGAACGTGGAGACGTCTAAACACACGGGTTTGGAAACACTGGAAGGAGCGGCAGAGAGCCTGGAGCCGAACGGGGACAAGCAGAAACTGATGGAGACCTACAACAACGTCTTCTGCCCACCAGTCCGATTCGATTTTCAGTCCCACATGGGAGACACGGTATGGATCGTTTTCTTCTTTCTGTTGTGTCAAAGTGAGAGAATTTCTTTCTTACCTGTGTTTGTGTGTGTGTGTGTGTGTGTGTGTGTGTGTGTGTGTGTGTGTGTGTGTGTGTGTGTGTGTGTGTGTGTGTGTGTGTTTTTCAGATGGGAGTGATGTGTGCACAACAGCCGCTGGAAGTGGACCTCCATCAGAGGTGTCAGTCGCTGCAGTCGCGCCTCTCCACTCTCAAGATCGAGAACGAAGAGGTCAGGATGTGTTTTTGTTTTTGTTGTCATGTTTCTTCTTTTGTTTCTTAGCTACAAGTTTAAATAAAAATAGATAAATAAATAAATAAATGCTTTTTTTTTCTTCTCACCGTCCACCAGGTGAAGAAGACCATGGAGGCCACCATGTCCACCATCCAGGACATGGTGACGGTGGAGGACTACGACGTCTCCGAGTGCTTCCACCACAGCAACAGCATGGAGTCGGTCAAGTCCACGTTCAGCGAGTCATATCTGAGCAAGCCGAGCCTGGCCAAGCGGCGGGCCAATCAGCAGGAGACCGAGCAGTTTTACTTCACGGTCAGTGGAGCAAGTTGAGGAACTGGCCTGGTCTTGACCTGGTCCAGCAGTTTTTACTAATTAACATACATATTACCCAACCCAGAGGTTCCCAAACTGTGGCGCGGGCCCCCTCGGGGGGGAAGGATGTTACTGTTTGACATTCTTCGAGGTTTAGACGTCTAACTTTTTAAACCGATGCATCTTGTGTCTGTGCTGTCCCTCTTCAACTTGTTGCTGATTCAAAGACGGATACTGCAATTTTCCTCTCTTTCAAAAAAAAAAAAAAAAAGACAAAATCTTCTTCCATTTGTGAATTTTTTTGTCTGGTTGAATTATTTTGACTTTTTTTTTCAAATGAGAGCAGTTAGATCACTTCGTCCAGTTTTGTTTAAAATGTTTGAAATTCTGGCATCTATATACCATTATTTCATATCAGCCCATGCTAAGGTTTGACGCTGTTGTCTTTTTAACCACAGTAACAGTGTATGTCAGTAAATCGACATAACCAGCAGCTCTGGTGACGCCGGCATTTGTACGTTTGAATGTTTTACAGAAGCTAAAGGAGTTTCTGGAAGGCAGGAGTCTGATCACTAAACTGGAGGCCAAGCATGACTTAATCCAGAAGACCATGGGAGAGAGTGAGTGTCCTTCATGCCTTTTGCATATTGTCCTTTTTTCCAGTCGCGTGGGTCCAGTATAGGGCCCAGCCCCTCTGCCTTCTTCCCCACCTCCAGCAAACCGACGAGAGGTGGTGGTGGGAGATCAGATGGATGGGGAGTAGAGTGGGGACACATCAGGGTCACAGCAGTGAAGCAGAATGAGTTTAATATATCTAATAATCACAAGCTGTGTGCGAGTCAAAGGGAAGGTCACAGCAGCAGCGCTGACCATATGTGGATGCAGCTGTGTTCTCCAACATGTCTGCGCGGGGTGTGTTCCTCCTGGTCACATGTGTCGGTTTCCACGGCCTCAGAAACATCTTCTGCATTGTATCTGTGTGTGTGTGTGTGTGTGTGTGTGGCTTTAAAGGGGAACTTTGTCTCCCTGTTTTCATCTGAAGCCATTTCCTCATGGGTCTTGTTCCTGCTATAACTGCCTATCTCTGTGTCTCTCCGCTGTCATAAACCCCCCCTCTGCTCCCTCGTCCCTCTTCCCCTCCCTTGCTTCTTCTTCTCTTTCTTCTTCCTGTTTCTCCCTCCTATAGGTCAGAAAACCGACTGTTGCCTTGCCAGGTAGGTGTGGCAAGGGAAGGAAATATGCTCTCTCTCACGCACACACACTCACTCATAAATGTGCATATGCATCGCAGCCAGTGGTCTCTGTGGTCGTTTATAGACCTTCTCGAATGTATTTGTGTGTCTGTTAGGACAAATAGAGCATTACAAGGGCTGTGCATATAAATAGACTTTCTCTGGTGATATAATGACAGAGTGCTGTTACCTCTTTTTTCCTTTTTTTGCCTCTATAGTGGAAGGAGAAATTCAACCGTGCGGAAGCAGGTAATTATCTGAGTCAGGGTGTTTGTGTCTCTACTTTTAACTCAGGCCTCATCTTTTCTCAGGAAAATCCAACATCCTCAGGGTGAACTGGCGCAGTTGGGTTGTTAACTCGCATACATAGACCATTATTCACATATATGGGGGCTTTCCTGTGGCTAAATAATCAAAACAAAACTTCAGAAGGGGAGAAACACATGTTTGTAGCTCCCCCTTGTGGCACCACTTGGGTTATATTTGACATAAACTCACTCCTTATAGAGAAATCGGTTTATTCCCTAATCTTAAAGTAAATCTTCAGCAAATAAATTGCATTTGTGTTGACATTGAACTGTCTACCAGTATCATACAGTATAATTTGTAGCCAAACCTCATCAGATTTCTGAAGAAAAAAAAACGAGACAAAGGGAAATCGAAAAGTGTGGTTTCCTAGCAACAGCTGCACCCATCATGTCTTCCTCATGTCTGATATGTTTTACCCCCTAAATTGGTCCATCTTTGCAAATTGATGTGCAAGCATGTATTATGTAGGGAGAAAACATGTGTGTTTGTGTGCACATATTTTTTCTACCAATTTCCTGTAGCAGCTTTAATTCACCACAGGTCATTTCTAATTTCCCTATTTTAGGACTCAGGTGAAGCCATTCCGCTGATGGTCGAGAGCTGCATCCGCTTCATCAGTCGCCATGGTGAGGAAATCCTCCCTGTTAGGTGATAGGTTCGGCCCCAGCTCTTTGATTCAGTGATTGGTTGTTGATTTTTTTTTTCTTTCTCTCTCTCTCGTGTGAAGAGTTGGATTGGCTGAGATTTGACTGAATCAAAACATTATCTGTGTACTTTGTATTGTAAAACTACAAAAGAAAAAAGAGAGAAATCCAGTTTGGGCATATGAGGTTCTTACAGTAGGTTAACATTTAGAGGAAATACCACTGTTGAATAGAAATTAAAAACAAAACAAAAATGTTAATGTGATGGTAAATAAATGTGGTGCTGTCTCTGCCCTCGTTTTTTATGTCTGAAAACGTTTCCAAGCAGCAAAATTCATCCGACTTCCAGCCTGGTTACTGGCACTTTGCTGTGTGTCGTTTTGTGTTACACAAGGGCAAAAACATTTAACAATAGAACATTGTTAACTTGATAAAAGTGAAAGGTGCCACTCCTTTAGTTTTCACACTCTGACGGATTTGAGTTTTGTCCAAGTGGTCACATTTGTCTCAATGATATGTCACTGACAGGCAGTCTGCATTAACAGACTGTGGACTTAAACACCAGAGAAAACACCAGTTACTTTAGCATTTAATTAAAAAAACAAAAAACATTTAAATCACAGAAATAATAGTTTTAACAATGTTTTTTTTTTAAACCATAATAAAAAATAAAAAAAAAAGCTCAGTATTCCTATGAAAAGCTTAGGAACTACGAGGATAACCCGTATGTGTGCTTCTTGGTAGGTCTGCAGCACGAGGGCATTTTCAGGGTGTCTGGATCCCAAGTGGAGGTCAACGACATCAAGAATGCCTTCGAGAGAGGTAATGTTACAATCGAGAGCGAGACGATTCCTCAAACATGTTGGTCTTGGTTCGATTTGCTACTTTCCTTCCTCTTCGTCCCCACGTAGGCGAGGACCCTCTGGCGGGAGACCAGAATGACCACGACATGGACTCTATTGCTGGAGTCCTGAAGCTCTACTTTAGAGGCCTGGAGCACGCCCTCTTTCCTAAAGAAGTTTTCCATGACCTCATATCCTGTGTCTGTGTGTATCACTACTTCAGCCTCCATACAGTAATCTCTTAGTCATCACTGATTTATTTATGTTGGGATTTTTTTTTTTTGCTCCCCCCCCACCCCCCCACCCCCAGCAATGGAGAGCCTTCAGGAGCGAGCTGTCCACATCAGAAAGGTTCTGCAAGGCCTGCCAAGTAAAACGCTCATCATAATGAGATACCTGTTTGCCTTCCTCAACCAGTGAGTAGCAGCACACTCAATGTCTCCTGCATCAATTAGTGGCTGCTGCGCATTACAAAATAAGCTGGACCCGATAAAAGCTGCTTAATATTAATGAGCTCTAAAATAATCTGCAGTTAAATCACAACTGATACGTCCTACGGCTTACTTTGCTGTGAGCTTATGTGCCACAAAGTTACCATTATAACTCGAGCAATGAAACCAATGTGTCTCGTTAGGTGGGTTTTCATTGTGCTATCCTGAACTTTTATCCCCTTGGGATTTATTTACTCTGAAACCTCAAACTCCCCTGGGCTCCTTGGCGGATGTACTTCCTGCAGAAAAACTACAACTGATTATTTTGTCACAGAATCATATCTTATGTAAAGTCCTTCTATGCTGTATGCGGAGGCAAAGCTGTACCACATGTTACACTCATATCACAGATGCAGACATCTGCTTTCACTGAATTTGTGACAAAGGAGAGATGAGCTCCATCTCTGATTGAGATTATCTCCCCGTGTCCCACGGCCGTAACGGTTGCCCTTTGGAACCAAATTAAAATCGTTTTAAATTTTGTAGAAGATCGGAAGAGCGTC
>CAEGAF010045385.1:0-13317 GCA_903067075.1 Micropoecilia bifurca | reverse complement strand
CCCCCCCCCCCCCCCCCCCCCCCCCCCCCCCCCCCCCCCCCCCCCCCCCCTTTTTTTTTCTGCGCACGAAAGTAAACACAAGTATCCTGCCACAGACTGTGCGCTCCAGCGCTGCACATCAGCGGCTCCGCATCACGGCGCAGCCACAGCCGGGCTGGGTGCAACAAAGCTGCGGCGTGAACGGCACGTCACTTCTGGGGGGAGAGAGAGAGAGAGAGAGGGGGGGGGGGGTAGTAGACGGGATACTGTGGACTCCGAAAGATTTACAGTGGTGATCAAGCACACTTTGTGCAAAAAAAATTGTCTGGTTGGGATACAATGTCTGAGATAGACAAAGTCGAGCCCAAAACATCAGAACCACCAAGATCCAGGTCTGTAAAATGCATCGCTCTCTCCAAGCCCCCCCCCCCCTCCAGGAGAGGCTGGGGTTTGTTTACATTGCCTTACTGTGTCTTCCTTTTGCGGTGATCGGGAGCAAAGGTGGGCTTTGCGCCGCCGTCAGCCTGTAAAGCCCGATGGAAACGTGCACCCGGTCCGACGCGAAGCGGTTGGCAAGTTATAGCGGGCGATAAGTGGAGAGCGGCTGTGGACGTATGTCTGCGAGCCGAGTGGATGAGTCTCCGCTGAAAACCCAGCGAGCTGACAGCACCGTTGCCAAACGGGACGTCGCTACAGAGGGAAAAGCTCCTGCTTTCATCCCGACTTTGCTTACAAATGGCTCACAGCACAGACTAAGAGATGCTGGGCGTGCATAATAATAATAATAACAATAATAGTGAAAATAACCCCCCCAAAAAATTTTTTTTACACATATCCATCCTAACAATATTCCTACTCACCGTTTGAAGTGCTCAATAATTTTCTCCTCTCGTACATTTTCGGGTAAATTTCCCACCCATAGATGTCTGGTTTCCCGGACCATACTGTGTGCTCCTGCTCCGCGATCATACAGATGAGTTTGCTGTGTCAGTTTCTCCCCGTGCAAAATACAAAAGATCTGCAGAATAAAAGCCGGGCGAGAAAAGGACCGTAGCCTGCTTGCCGCAAATCATTGACTGGTCGTTGTGACCCAATGTAAACCATTAGGCTGGATCCCCCTGCACGCTGTTTGCTACTCTCCTCGCTGTTAAAGCGGCGCGAGCCTTGCAACCTCCTCGCGAACGCGCTCCGGTTCTGTTCCCGTGACTAGGCGCGTCCCTGACACCACGCGACCTTTGGGTGTCGAAAGAAAAGCGTGTAGCTTCCTAAAAAGATGCAGCAACTTCGCTTGTAAAATGAGAGAGGCGCACCGCGCAGGCGTGGCTTTGTGTGTGAACTTCTTTTCTTTTTTTTCTTTTTTTTTCTCCTTCCCGATGAGATAGTTCTATGCCTGTACGCATGCGTGAGAAAACCCCTGGTTGAGCGATGGCGCTTTGACATCTGAGAAGCTCGCAGGAAGATCCCATCACTGCCTGTTAAATACAGTAAGGCGAGGCAGTTTGAATACAAAGCAAATTAGACTATGTTTGAAATTTGGAGAGTGATTCTTTTATTTTTATTGTTTTAATCAAGCACGTTTTATGCTTACCGGTGCACAAAACATACCTCCAGAATGTTTGCGCAATATCCGCACATATTGCGCATATTAGACAGTCTAGCTCCATGTTTAACGCAGACATGGAGTTAGACTGAAGGTGTCCATCATTTGAGCGAAGATAGAGCATCTCTTGTTTTAACTGTGTGATTGATCCAACTTCAATGGGTTGAAAAATAGCAGTGTTGTATAGTAACAAAGTAAAAAGACTTCTACTTTACTTAAGTATATTTTGGAGTACTTCATACTTTCCTCGAGTATGAAAATTTTTGATAACTTTTACTTCACTATATTTCTGAACTTAATTGCATTGACTGCAACAAAGTCTGTAGCCTAAGTAGGCTACAGACTTTGTTGCAAGCCCAGGTAAGTACCTGGGCTTGTTCATCATCACCAATAGGATACACCTGTTTCACTTCTCCCATTAAACACAAAGCAAGTCTCCCGATGAGCAGCTGCCACATGTCCCTAATGCCAAACATAATGACCAGTTGTTGCACCAATAGTTTGTGAAGTAGAGTAATCGTAACGGCTTTTTTTCTTCATGTTGGCCGCATTTTTAGCACTGACCGTACTTGAAGGGAAAACTTAAGGCTTTGTATTTTCTGTCCTGGAGGGGAAACTAAGAAGCTGGTTCAGCTGTAAAGCAGGTTAAGTTAACCTTGTGCTGTAGGTAAAGCACCTAATTTTCTTAACTAAATGATGCCTGCAGGTTTATCTATTAGCAGGTAAAATTTTGCCTACACTTAGTTGTGTACATTACTTTAACTGTATTTGACAAGTTTACCAAAATATAAAAAATGTCATTCAAACTGCATTTGCCCTGTTTTACTTTTTACTTTTCATTACTTACATTGCTTGACTTGCATTACGTTACAGTAATTTTCATACTTAAGTGCAAGAAAATTCAGATACTTTAAGACTTTAACTCAAGTAACATTTCAGTCAGTGACTTGGACTTTTACCAGTCATATTTTAGAGAGGTAGCTATACTTGACTCTGAGATTTTAGAACTTTATACAACACTGAAAAATAGATGGGTGGACCTGCAGCGGACGACCACAAACTAAAGCTCAACATGTTTGGATAATCATGTTTGAAATAAGGCACATGCAATTCGCAAATGTTTGTCTACAAAAGACAGAGAAACAGTTGCAACACACATATTCTTCCCTGGCAACTTTGAAGCAGTATTAGAGGATCTGGTGTCCCTACATTGCTGGCGGTAGCCTTCCTGTACAACAGCGGAACAATCCCAATTTCACATAAATTGCTGAAATGAGCAGAATATGGTTTAGGCAACACAGAAGACTGAACACTTGACCATCCTTTCATGAGAATATTTGTAAGGACATTGACTGATGTTGGATGAGATGATGGCTGTCTCCAATCTGATTCATCCCTACGGTGCTCTGTCAAGTTGAGTTCAGGGCTCGGAGCAGACCAGTTCCTCAACACCAAATTCTAAACATTTACTTGTATGCTGAAGCATGAAGACTCCCTGAAACTAAGGGGCCACCACAATCCCCTCTGTACTCAACTTTCCTAACTCCATTGTGTCAAGTGTTGCTTTCCTGCCAACTCCCAAACCCCCAACTTATCCAATGGATTGTCAGACAGAGAGTTGTGCTTTGTCTCTCCATAAAACATGTCTCCACTTAAGTCGAAGCATTTTTTTAAATGACTGCATCTAGTTGCATTGCACTTGTAAGGCTTGGATCTCGCTGCTCAACCACAGAAACCCACAAATTCTACTATTCTTGAGCTGCTCTTGAGGTATAATGAAGTTTTAAGGCCTGAAGGCCTTTTGAAAGTTGTTCTTCAGTGGCCACTGGCTGATTCTATGTGGCGTAGCATGTCAGGACTGAGTGGTCATTGTTCCCAATGGCTTCCAGTTGAGTGTGGCATTTTTAGCTCTGAGAAAATTTTACAACCGGACTTGCTGCACATATGGCATCCTATCATATTACAAAGCTGGAACTTCACTGAGCTTCTGAGAGCTTTAGTCAAAGGTTAGTCTTAAGAAAGAAAAGATTTTTATCATTAGTTATCAGAGCATGTTAAAAGTTTCTAGTTTCCTGATGCAAATTGATTTATGTCTGCAACAAGTTATGAATCTAATTTCGTCTCAACAGATAAGCTTCTAAAAAGTAACTCGAGTTGATTAAAATATCTGTGAACTACAGTGTGGTTTTCAAGGTGGTGATCAGGACCTCTCCTTGGGTCTGGAGACTCTAAGCTGGGAGTCTTGAGATAACATCCAAAAATCAAGGTAAATAAAAATTAAATACAATCTTTTCTTTTGTTGTTTGTCTTTGAAAATGGTAAAAATAAAGTTTTTCACCTGGTAAATTGTCAATTTTCTTCGATTTATACTCTCATTTCGAACCCATCTGTTTCATCAGTTCCGGCTTTCATTTGGCACTGATTAACAAATCAGTTTGTACAAGTGTAGCAGTTTGTTTATTCATTTTCAAGTTTTTTTTATTTTTTTTAAGAAATTATGAAGTCAGTCATCAGAATTCTTAAACATTCATGAGTATTTTGATGCTTTATTGTTTTGATTTACTTTAGTTCTGATCCAGAGTTGAACTAGTTGATTTTGGAAAATACTACAGTATTCCTGACTGTTGGTCAAGGATAATTAAGGTCATAAACATACATTTCTTGTGAATATAACATACAAAAATGACCTGCTGATACCAAAGTCACTGTGCTGGTATGAGATTGATTTAAATGTTATACCTTAAAAAGTCATATATGACCTATAAAGGAGAAAATAACAAGCATCCATTGGGATTATAACCATTTTTTTTATCTCATTGGTCGATTGTCACCCTAAGCAATGGTGGAGGTCAAAAGTCTCTGTCATTGTCATCTTGTGGATTTAAAAACAAAGAAGTTTTGGACTCTAGATTATAACTAAACTAAAAGTTGGTGAAGGCAAAAACGTTTGACATCACATGGCAAAAATCCATCCATCCATCCATCCATTTTCTTGCACCCTTGTCCCTTAGTGGGGTCGGGAGTTGCTGGTGCCTGTCTCCAGCTGACGTTCCCGGCGAGAGGCAGGGTTCGCCCTGGACAGGTCGCCAGTCTGTCGCAGCATGGCAAAAATGTCATAAGATATGTTTTGCTTTGATTAGATGCTGCAGTCATATTTTAAAAGCTAAGTCAGTTGAAAATATTTCATTACTCCCACAAGGAAATGAATAAACCCCAACAGAGCCACACAGTAAAATAAAACAAGATGTAAGATGTAAAACAAGATGACATGTTCGGAAATGAAATAAATTTGTAGGTGAGATTTAATAATTTCTGACTCAACATCTCCCTAATCAGTCAAAACAATTAATTACAAGGAAAAAGAAACTGCTATTATTGCTAGGTACATGTTTTTTTTCACTCTTATATCACAGAAGTAGGTTTGAACAAAATGGTGGAGTGGACTAACCCAACGATATTAGCAATGACGATAATCACTGTAGGACAATAAGGACAGACATCTCCAGAAGAAACTCTTGACATTGAAATATGAATCCCCCTTTTACCCAGTTTGTCTTGCTCACATATAGTATGCGACCTAATTAATAATATGTGTTGCGGAATAAGTGAGAAAGTAACAGGCTGGTGTTTGCTCTAGCATTTTGACGCCTTAACAGTTGAGCTATAATTGCTGTCATGTCAATGCATTGTGCACATACGGAGTAGTTATAGTACTGAACGATGCTTAAGCTCATCTGACCTGTAAGTGGAGGCAGTCAGAGTTCACTGACATTTATAGAAGAAGTGACGCAAAAAGAACATGTCGTTCTAGTCCACCCCATAGTTGCCGCCTGTCTGACTCCTCCTCGACAGAAGGAGCCTTTTTAAAAATGCTACCTGGGAGGCATTTTGCTGCCAGTGTTTGGTCAGCACAAACAAAGAAAAGCAGGCAACAATCTCATAACAGGGTAATCCCTTTATTCAACATTAGTACCAAAAACCTTAAATTGCCTGTGAGACTATACCTCTGCTGCACATTCAGAGGGTACAACACAGTTGTCCAAGAATTCATCTAGAAGCCCAGATAAAGATAACAGTGAGGATTTTCAAAGGTCCACCACTTAGGTCCATAATAGTATGTGTAAAATCAAATGGTCACGATTATTAAGTTCTGAATATTGGAGTTTTGGGTGGGTGGTAGGTAGACGGACGGACAGACGGAACGGATACTTTTAGGCAATGGGGCTGGTTAAAAATATGAAAATACAAATATATTTCATCATCTCCTTTTTTTTCTCCGTACTTTTCCAGACATGGCCAATTTTCCAGGCTGCTAGGCATAACGCAAAACTAATTTGTGGGAATGACCACAAATTGGGAGAGTTGTTTCAGAGATCAGTGTTCATAACCAGAATTTGTGCATAGCAGAAAATCAAATGGTTTGTAACAGATCAATCCGAAGAAGTGATGCATGCAATAAACTATGGAGTTGATTTTCACAAAGAAATAAATTAGGCAAACTTATTATCAGTGTGGCAGAAGTACTAAAAGTACTAATTAAAGGATGCAGTGAAACAGTTTACAGGATGGGATGTTGACCAAATGTTTTGTATGTACATCAGACTTGATATGTGGAAAAAGCCTCTTTAAAAAAATATTGTTGTAAAAAAATACATGTGTAAAACACAATAAATTTGACCAAATTGATTATAATCAGGCTGTTTTGTTGTTGTGTTTATTTATTTGCCTTTGTTATACAACACAAAATACCCTGCAAGACAAATAGTGTGAAGAGGACACTCTGATCAGGTCAGAGCTGATTTAAGCTAATAAGTAACATAGAATAATCCCGCATGTCCAAAGGTCTACAGTAAGAGATCAGAAGATCTAATATAATGTATTGTATTTTCTTTTATATACACATAATAAAGTGTATACTCTATTTTCTCAGTAGATTATTATTTTAATTATAAATGCCCTCATCTGTCTAAATTATCACCTTAATGTCACGTAAGCGCATCATGCCTGGAGCTCGGTCCAGCCCTGTATGAAACATTTTTATGCAGAGGTGTTTTGAGAAAGCTCTGTCTCCATGGCACCACATCTTTCTGCTTTTGTTACTATATTGCCTATGAAAGCGCTGTGCGCATGCGCCCCGCGTGCCTATCAGAGGCCTCCAGAACAGTCTGGAACTCTCCGGAGGAGGCGTCAAGAATCTCAGTCACTCCAGCACCTTCACTGCGGCTGGCTGCGTTCGGATACCGTCTTTCTCAAACCTACTGAATCCTTCCTGATGTGGAACTTTATATCATTATAAATCCATTAAACCTATTGGAGTACAATTTACTATTTTGGTGGATCGACCAGACACCAAAACGCAAATGTCGTCATCTGTGGTTCTCAGACTTGGATTACTATGGATACGGGACCGTCAGGCTCATATTGTTCCCCTTGTAAATTTTTTTGAGAAGGAACTGGAGTGATATATCAGAAACCCTCTCTTGGAATATGTCTCTTATCTGTCCTCAGCTCTAAATAAAGAAGTCTTCATATCGACGTCAAAATGTGGATTTCATTCGATGTGGGTGTCAGAACATAAATCACGAAAAGACGACAAGCTTTCAAACGTGTTGCAAAGACGAGAACTAGACCTTAATGTGTGTTGGGCGTTAAAACAATGTTTGGTGAAACTAGCCAAAGAAAATGTGGATTCATTACTGTGAAAATACGTACAAAGTCCACACAAAAAAAATCAACAAAGCCTCCAGGGGCCTAGGTCTTTGTTCTACGCCATTTTGTGAGACTAACAGTAGCAATAGTTTCGTCAGCCATTTTGCTCTTACGTTTCAATAAAATAATGTGAAGTAACCGTCAAAAATAACGCAGTTAGCAAGCGACGCTGACAACTGCTAAATACATAAAAATGATAGTAATAGAGATAGCAAATTAGATAAGCTGGTGCTTAACATGATTAATTAAAAGGCAATCGATGTCTGTACCCAGCTGTGTCCGTTTATCTCTTTTTATTCAGTTAATTTAATGGATATGACAGAGAAGGTGAAATGAAAGATGAGTCCACGATGCTCTCAGTCTCATAGTATTATTGGAGTGTGCAGATTTAAAGGTTTTCTTTTCCTTTGTTTTACTGAATACTTTTGAATACAAATGTTTTCACTAGTGAAAAATAACGGGAAAAAAAACGAAAAATAATGGCTTCTACATACAAATCTGGTGTATATTTTTATACAATCCAAAATACAATTCAGACTAATACAAATTATATATATATATATACAGACACACACAGGGCTCTTTAGTTACAAGGTCACCCATATTACCAGAGCTAAGTTGTTTTTTTCCGATTAACCATACTTACCGGTATTATCATGTCAAATTTCTGACTTCAATCGTAAAAATGATAAGTGTAGTAAGTAGTGATCTATTGTCACTTCTGCAGAGCAGCTGCATTAAATAACATGGGAGCAATTTTATGACAAGATCCAACAGTGTAGGTCTAGATAAATATGCAAAAATCTGATGTTTACATATTATGACTTCCTCAGAATAGTCCATGCTATCTCAGATGCTGTTTCAAGTGTGTTTGTGATGTTTGTCGACGATCTCTCCTTGCATAGTTTATAAAATCCTCTTCATCCTGTGTGCAGAGACCACATGACAGAAAAAAATGCATGAATAGCTTCCAGAAACAGAGTATTTACCGTTAAGCCATAACATTATGACTATTGACAGGTAACAGCACTAAGATTTTACAGCACAATGTTGTATTCAGAAAAAATGTGACACTATCACCACAAAGATTATTTTACTTTGAAATCCTGTGAAAAGTTGATTGCATTAAAATAAAATAAATATATGACAGTGGCAATCTCCTAGAATACTAACAAGGTATTGGCCAGTATAAGATTTTGATAAATGGGAGAATAAACAGCACAGTTTCATGACAAAAGGATGTTTATTTAAAACACAACTCTACACCTAAAAATGCTCATTACCACGCCTTTACTGGTCAAAGCATTTGCAGCCGATCATAATGTTATAGCTTATCAGTGTTTAAATTGGCCTTTCTCTTGTAGCTCTAAATTTAATATTCTAGACATTTTAATATCAATATTTAAAACACAATTTATATTTGAACTTAACTAGTTACTGAAATTCATTTGTTCTACTTTTTACAGTCTGAAGAGATTTAACTTATTTTTCTAAATCGGTGCATAAAATAGTTAATTTTTCATGTGTTCTGTTAATATCATGTAATGTTTTAAAAACCTAGTTATTACAGCAAGTTGATATCTGTGAAAAGAGAAGTGGGCTTGTTTTTTCTCCCACAAGTTAGAAATTTCTCTGACCTAAATCTGTCGTAGGGGCTCGTAAACCTCTCCTGGGATAAAAGTTTGAGAAGTTCTTTTTCACCCTGGGATGCAGTTTGATAAACACATTGGTATTCTGCCCCAGTTTAGTGGTCTCCGGAGAAACCGACTGACCTGCGAGGATGCTGCATCCAGCATATCCATGTTTGGGATGAGACAGCTGGCCTCACCAAGGAAACATATTAGGATGTGGAACACATCAGCCCAGCGTCCCACGGTCAGCATCAAGACCATCAAACCCCCGAGACGCACGACAACAGCGTTGAGGACAGCTTGGCTGCTCGGCAGACGATGCTGTTCTTCTGTCGGGTTAAGAGATTTAAAATGGGAAATGAACAGGAATGGGTGGGTGTACTCAGCTGCCAAAACATCAAATTGTTTTCATTACTAATGAATAAATGACGGCTTTTTCTCTTATTAGGACTTAAATTCTAATAAATTTGCATGTTTGCATCATCTTAAACATGGACAAAGCAGTGGCTTCATCAGATACCCTCTAACAGAGAGCTTGGCTCGTTTATAGGATCCTCACCCTGCATGTACACCACCAACAATGTGTAACAGATAGTCAGCGGTGTCCAGAACCTCAAGGCCTCAGTAGCAGAGAGAAACTGTTGGTTGATGATCGATACGGCTGCCAGCACGGCCACGAAAAAGGCAATGATCATAGTCCTGCAAAGCATGGGCTGCAGATAGCAGCCTGACGTGAGCAGGCTGATGCAAATGCCGCAGTAGCGCTGGGAGCTGTGCAGCTTATACAGAGCAATGACATGATGCAGAAGGGCTGCTGCCTTTTTTGCCAGATACCAACTGAGAGTTGCTGCCAGGAGAAGGCACAGCCAGCGCTGGGATGCCCCCTCGTGGAGAAAATGCAAACTGCAGCTGATGGCACAGCCCAAGGAGAACTGGCTTTGCACTAACAGCTGCTGCAGAAACTTCCTGGTTTCCTGGAAGGGGAAGAGAAGATGTGATGTGATCAACTACACCACACGATAAGAAGTGATGAATAGGTGTGAAATTATGAAATGTTGAAATAAACTAAGTAAAAGACATCACATATATTCGTATTTGTTGGGCTATGAGAACTTAAAAAGTTTTATCACAAAATTTTGTGGTACAATTCTGATAACGAACGATAAAAGTCACAATAATAGCTATTCATTACCTATTTTCTAGGTCAGTGTATGACTGTGTCTGCATGGCAGAGCAATCAAAACCCCACAAACAAATCATATCCACTCGTAATGCTCTTCCTTAGGACACGAGTCATATAAAGGCTTGTTATTCATATGTATTGATGCTCATTAACAACACAGACAGGTTTGGGGGGTGTTTAAACATCATTGACTGGAATTTATAGTGACAAGAATAAAGCAAACTTCTTATGATAAGAAATTTATGATGAACATTAAATGATATGATAAATGCAAAACCCTATATTGGTTTAACTATTAAAAGATATCAAGTTAAACAATTAGGCGGCTTATACATTGCTACAGTTTTACTTCTACTTAAAATGCTTCATTCCATCTTATAAACTTCCATCCATCCATCCATTTTCTTGCACCCTTGTCCCTTAATGGGGTCGGGAGTTGCTGGTGCCTGATCTGCAATCTGTGCTTGATGTAAGAGTATATTTAAGTGATAGACCAACACAAAGTAGTGTGCTCTGTCTTTTACAAAAGTTCAAACTATTGTTGAATAAAAATCTTATGGAGTTCTAATTACACTTTCCTGCATGTTTAGGAGACAAAGTTGTCCTAGTTAGATAAAATTGAAATTCTTGTTGAACTGAAATTCAGTCCTCTAGTAAGATGCTACATGTTCCATGAGCTTTTGTTCAACAGGGATGAGGGAGGTGGCCAGACAGATGGAGCTTTTTTGGCAAGAATTGATGTTCATAGATGCTCTCCTTCCAGTCTGACTTAGAGCCATTTTGCAGAACAAAAAAACATGAGTAAATGTTCACTCTCTATGTGCCATGCTGGTTTGGAGATACTGTAAAAGCCTCCGGCATACAGTGGTTCTGTAAAAGAGTGACCCATGAGGGTTGAATATAAAATAAAATGTACAACGCCTGATTTAAGGGAATTAAAACATGGCGTCATCAAAACCTGGTTTGCTTAGCAGGGAAGTGTGTATAATACGAAGCAAAGATCAGAGCTGGAAAAACTGACATCCCGGTTTGGACCGCGCAAGAGGCATAACAAGGATCCCAAAACACTGTGCCAAGCAATGCTGACACAGTGCTGCATCTTTGTGGACCAAACACAATCCAGGTTTGACAGGCGTCACTTGGTTCTGTCTCTTTACTGCTGATACCTTACCGGTCCAGCTGTGAGCAGCCCAGAGACGGCTCGCAGGCAGAATTCCAGGACCACCAGTGACGCCACGCGGGACCCCACAACAGCCAGTATCCCAGTCACAAAGAGAAACTGGAGCGTTCCAAAAAGTCCATGTTTAGCTCTCATTGGGTTACTGCTTGACCTCCCGCTTGGCGTGCCTTCAGTCAGTTTTTCTTTCCAGCTGCAAATGACAGGAACGACCAAATAAAGGACAGAGATAATCTGTAGAAATATCAGCATAGGACTGAAAAACTCTTGCATACATGTCAGACGATTTCCTTACCTCTCCTCTATCAATAGATGTACTCTGAAGAGGGAGCACAGCACAGAAATTCCACATGCTCCCACCAGCCCTGCAAGTCACCCAACAATGTCTTTAAATCACAAATGTTGGTAAGCAGATTGAGATATTTTAATAATGCGTGAACAAAAACAAAAGTAGAGAAAGTAGGAAAAGACGCTGGATTTAAAGATATCTACAATTACTATACAAAAATTTAAGATCATCTCAATAATGTGCGCATTTTAAAGTAAAACAAGGCTGTTATTTCAATAATTCTCAAAAAGTTTAGCTGTCCAGTTTAACATTAATGGCCTTGACGGATATTTGTTGGAGATATCCAGAATTCAATTCTTCCCAGATAAATGAACATTCTGGATATATTGAAAGCTAAATGTTTGTTTATTGATTTTTTTTTTTTACTTTGATAATCAGCTGATCATTTTATGATAAACTGCCTTGCCATATCATAACAGCATGGCTTTTTACTTTGGACATATTTTTGTCTGTCATTGACAGCAACAGTCATTGTATAATACCGTTCCCAAAGTACACATATTTATGACATTTAACAAATAATTTAAAGAATTTCATACCATTTTTTCTTGAGTCCCTGTTGATGACAAAAGTTTGGGCAGTCTGCTGCTTCAACGTTCAGTAATTCATTTACACAGACTAGGCCTGTCAAATATTCTTTTATTCCAAAATAATAAAAAATAATAATAATCAATGAATGAGGAGCTTACCTTGAAGAAAACCAATCAGAGGATTTGTGTCCAGTATCAGCCATCCTGGTAGGAGGTAGGAAGTCGGCAAAAATGAGGTGAGAAAGGAAAACATTTTTTAAAAGTCTTACAGAAATACATGGGGGATATGCTTAATAAATCATTTCACACTCTTGAGTCATGTATTCTGCTTCTCAGATCGGATTTTTAAAAAAAGTGTTGGAGTTACTGCTCTTTATTTCCTGTTGCCTTGGCGTTGAGCTTTGCTCAACTCAAACCCTGCACTGTGTCTCGTACCAAAGGTCGTCCGAGGGCTGCTGGCGCTGTTTGAGTCGGAACAAGATAATAGAAGTTATTGCAACAGTCCACGAGAAAGTTATTTATTTCTCATTCATTTTTCAAATAAGTCATACGATCACGTTCTATTCACATATTAAGCTTATGTAAATACACAAAATTTGAATGTCAATCTATCTAATATCCTGTAAAAAAGCCCTTATCTATCAATACTTTGCACATCTTAAATTTAAAAATTACTTTAAGACATTAGTACTTTAAGACATTAGTGAAAAAAAGCATAGTATAAGCTACATATGGCTTTTTTTGAAGATTTTTTCTCCATGCTTGTCCATTTCTGAACTATCAATTTAAAGATATGAACTATTTCCTGAGATCATCAAAGATCAACCGTATGCATGCACCTAAAGGAATGAAGAAGCCACCTCAGTCTGTTAGCGACAGACTTATATTATGCAGGAACATTAATTATTTGTCTTGGTAAAATTAAAGATTATTTCCACTATGAGCCTCCTGTATTGTTCATGGGGTTTGATCTCCTCCAATAATTTTGCCATTTATAAAGAACATCATGCTTTTTATCCATCCATCCATCCATCCATCCATCCATCCATCCATCCATCCATTTTCTGCCGCTTATCCGGGGTCGGGTCGCGGGGGCAGCAGCTTCAGAAGGGAGGCCCAGACTTCCCTCTCCCCAGCCACTTCTTCCAGCTCCTCCGGG
>CAEGAF010045358.1:0-57551 GCA_903067075.1 Micropoecilia bifurca | reverse complement strand
ATTATTATTTTTATTATTATTATTATTATTATTATTATTATTATTATTATTATTATTATTATTATTATTATTATTATACGGGTATTATTATTATTACCCTTATTATAATATAATGAGGTAAAATTTAGTTTATAATGCACATTTTTAAGACCTTTCTGTGTATGTAACAGACTACCGAATCAAATAATTTTAAAAATCAGTAAATTGATGGAAAAACTTGGATCTATAACCAGATACAAAGACAACATCAAAATAGCGTAGTTAAATTAAGTGTAATAGTTGGGAAACATTTTTTTCCCGGTTGAAACAATCAGAGTAAGCAGTTGTACATTATGAAAGCTTTGGACAGGAGAAGCTTTACCTGCAGATCAGAATAGGTTCTCATCTTATCAAAAGCTCTAGTGTAGCGTACTTTCATGAACCTCTTTACAAAACACTTTTGAGAAATGATCATCCTTGTTTATTATGATGTGTTTAGTCTTTTAAATAAGGATTTACTCAACAAACTGGGTGAAAATACGTTTTACAAACTGTAAAAGATGGACATCTGCAACTTGATGTGATTTTTGATTTAGAAGCACATACAAGAGTCTGAAGCATTTAATATGTTTAAATAAAAATGGCCTTTATTGAATTAGATAATCTACATAAAACATCACTTTCTGACCAAATGGTCTGATTATCCACCTTTCTTGGAAGTACATTGTCTTTTCTTCTTTTAAACAGATACTCTCCTTCCTCTATTGTTCTCATTTCCTGCAGGATTCTGCATTACACTCCAGAATGTAAAAGCGCCACGGCAGCCTGCAGGGTTAAGTAATTCTGCACCATCCAGAAAGACATTTGATTTCATTTGTAGTGTGTCTTCCAGCGGGCGGAGGTGAGCCCACCTTTGGCTGCGGGAGGAGTGAAGCGGCACACATATCTACTGTGGGAGACACAAAATTGACAATGCATTTATCTTTGAATAATGTAAATGTCCTGAGAATACGGTGGCAGTGGTCCCGGTGTGTCCACCGAGGGCGCGGGGCTGTCAGAAGGCGAGCTTCCTGGCCCCGCTGCAGCATAATGTGGCCTCCGGCTCCTTTGGAGCATCCCGCTGCTCTGCTCTGCTCCGTCTCAGGCCCACATCCCCGTTTCGGCACACTGCTCTGGCTCCCCACTTAATTTACACTCTGGTAGGAGAGGGAGTTAATGCAGAAAAGCCTGCCAAGAAGAATCTCATCTGCTCTTCCTGTTTAAAGGTGAAGCAGTTTAAAAGTGGAGGTGTGGAAGGTGAAGGTATTTTTTTATCTCAGCCCATCTGCTTCTTTAATCCCTGTTGCTATCTGATCATCTTTACTCATCAAGCGCGGATTAAAATTCGACACATCTGTGATGAGACTAAAAAGCCTTTGCAGTGGTTGAAAAACAACTTTTATTTAAACCACTTGGCACAATTTGAATGGTTCCTTGAATAGCATGAGTTATTGTGTTGAAGAAATGTGGCGCTTAGCGACTAAAGCGCGTATTGTTTAAAATGGATGGTTCCTGGCAGGCTGACAGTGCTGTTCAGTGAGGCAAAGTGCCAGTAAATTGTTTGTCTTCTGCAGTGCAGCCCTATAATTCTTCTGGGAATGAATGGCATTGTGTTTGCCAAAGAGAATAATGATAGATGGAATAAAATCAAACTGGAGCATTTTTGGGATGCACTCTGGCCACCAGGAATAATCTGAATACATGTGTTACCCTGGAAGGATACAACTGTAATCTAGTCTGTCTCTAATATTCCTAAATGATGATTCATATGATGTTTCATTTACAATCATTCTAATTGGAACTTGACTATTTGCTGTTCAGGCTTAAATGTAAACACATAGTAATGCACAGAGAGAGGAAATGTCTTTAATTTGCCTAGATAGGCTGTACTAAATAACCCATATGCACATGCTGGCACTTTAAAGAGAAAACAAATTGGGCTCTTTTGAAAACCCAATCCTGTGTCAAATATGGACAGAACCAACCTCTGAGTTGATTACAGCAACAGAGTTGGGTTATGAATGTTTATAGTTTTCCAAGCCAAATGAATAGTGTGCACATAATAAACCCTAGGCTTACTGAGAAAGTAATATTTTTCAATGGACTATTGAATATTATCAATGGACAAGAGGCTGGGTGCACAGGTTATCAGTCCAACGCAGAGCAAAACGACATGCAGAATTACGCTGACACTTAAAGGCAATTTAGATAAACTAAGCAGCTTCTTGGATTCATGAACAAAACTAGAGAAACTTGCATGTGTGCAGGAGGGGCAACATGTAAAAGCCACAGAGGAGGGAACACTGTTAGCTACTGCACCACAGTGTAATGACATATAAGAAAACCAAGATTGTCTTCTAGTTTTTGTTTTTATCTAATGTCCATCTGCAGTATTATTAACAACAACGACTGTAATTAAAATACTCGTCGTTTTCCGCAGCTGAGGCTTTCCAGCCATCTGCGTCGAGAGATCAGCTAAATTCAGTGTGAATAACATCTGAATATGCTGTCCTTGGATTTCAAGGGTTTTGTGGCCACTGCTCCTCTTCCACAGGAAGGGAAGCGGTGAAAGCCAGGCTGTCAGTGGAAGGTGATTTGTTGTGAGCTCGGCCTTGCCAACTGTGAGGTGCTGAGGTGTGACCACTGAGATGCCTAACATCTTCAGCTGCCTCAGGGCCAGCAAGTCAATTACAATATACTACCTACCTAGAGCAAAGACATGTGCTCAATAATAGACCAAAACCAAAAAAACAAAAAAAAAATCTCAGAGCAATTCGCAGTGATGGACACCATATAAATAGATTTTCGTGATGAAATGTTGTAACTATGGGGACAGTGTTGAGGGTTGTTAAAAAACAAAAATTGTCTACATAGTTTTGGTGTGTTTGCACCTCACTGAATCGCAGAAATGCCATTTTTTGGTTGCTTGTAGCCCCCATCCCTTTATGAGGACCATGTGTGGGGGAACTGTAGGTGGGTTCCTGTTCAAAGGAAGCCTGCAGATCCTTTTGTGTAAGACTTTATCGTGTGGATGCAGATGTGCTTTTTCTTGGAGCCTTGCACCTCATCCATTACAGCAGGGCTGCCAAGGAGATAGCTGAGAGTGAATCCATTCAAAAGGACCATGACAGAGCCTGCTGCTCAACTGAACTTTCTGTGAACTAGGCTCACCGGCGGGGTCCATGCATCAAAAAAAATAAGTAATTTCTCTTCTCCGCTCTGGCCTGTGTTTCATACAGATTGCCGCTATCAACACAAACGGCATCCTCATGTATCAATCTGTCAATCTGATATTCGTTTGAGCACTGTTTCTGTCTCTGAAGATTCAATCAAGAAGAGAACTGGAGTGAGCTGGGAATTTTGCAAGTACTGCGTCTTGTTGAATCTAGATTTCACAAGGCAGTCTGTACTAGATATATTCACAATGACAGAGAGCAAACAGTGTACAGTGGTTCCAGTATTGTGAAACGAAAGTAGCTGTGAATAAGAAAAAGAAATGTTAGTGAATACTTCAACCTATAGATGCATTAGTGGGTCAAAAATGACCCGGTGAGGTTGTTTTCTTGGAATATCTTTTTAGCAAATAGTTACAAGTTCATATTCCAGCCATTCATTAGAAATGTGTTACTGATATCATGCCGTTTAAAGTTTGATTTTACCTCTATTACATTTTAAAATGAATATTTTGCAGTAGTATTGGCACTACTACAACCATTGTCTACTGTTACTACATGGCATAGGCTTTCATTATATTGTTGTCTATATAGCAACCCATATACTGAGCATGCATGAAATGACAGTGGAGAGGAAAAATGTATTATTACGTGTGGATTTGAGCGTGTGTCTGCATTGGTATGTGTGATTCATTTCTAATGTGACTTTACATAAAATGGAACTGTGTTCATTTCAATTTTTTTCCACATTCTGTATTTATTTAATATTTTTATTCAATGTCTCTTTTTTCTGTTTAATTGATTTGTTTTCTCCTCTAATATTTCCTCTTTGTATTTTCTCCCCCTTCTCTCTCCTCCTTTGTTTATTTGGGGAGTTTCTTTTTCCTTCTTACTTTTTGTGAAATTGTAAGTCAGAAAAGTGGAAAGTGGAGGAAGAGCTTGGTGGGCAGGGATTCAGAGTCAGCTTCTCTCCTATTGGTCAACCAAGCTCAAGAAATTCAGGTTCTGCTTCCTGCTTGTGGTCAAAGAAGCTTGAAAGTCTGATTCTTGAAGCTTGGAAAGCAGGCATCAGCACAGTCCAGCTATCTGAGTCTAAGCTGTTGACCAACACAACAAAAGATAGAGGAAAGTGAGTTTTGCAAATGTCTTCCGACGATGTCAGAGTTAGCACCAAGAGCTCCCTCCAGAACTGGATAATCTTATTTGAAAATTCATTGGTGTTACAAAGGAACATACGTATTTTAGTAAAATTTAACTGAAGAAAGTTGGAAGTTGTCAATTTGATCATTTCTGCTAGCCACTAGTTTAAAGTGAGATTAACGAAGTTAGCCGATGTAGATGAAGTGATTTCACACTGATGAGTAGTTAGATCTTCTTATCATGGCTCAGTTTAATCCTCATTTTTTGATTTGATTACGAACTAGGACTTCTGAAAGATATGTTCAGATGTGTTTCAAAGACATTTAGACGACAAACAACTATCCCTTTCTCTATAATGACAAAGACAGTAGGTTTCCATATAAAAAGTCTGTGCACACAATTTAATTTCTGTCAGGAGTCAGGCTCCATGGCCACAGTGTTTTCCTCTTATGCCTTAGACTGTGATTTTCACTGAGTATCCTTGTGAGCGGGAAACACAGTTAGTGATAAAGCCCTTCCTCTCCTCTATCCTCTGCTTCTGCCCTTAAGGTGCATTTCATCCACGTAGAAAATGAAGTTATAGCTGAACTTCGACCAATAATCTCGCTTGCCCAGGGGAAAGCTCGCCTTAGTATAACCAGGCAGCACACACTGCACAGTTCCTCACAAGTCCATCAATCTTCCTCTGCTCTTCACGTACATACATTACATAACCATCTTCCACCACTTGGAAATTATCTGAAGACGAAAATAGGCTCCTTCTTTAAAAGATGCTGAAATTATGTTATAGTTTATGGATTTTAGAGTTATGTTATACCATAATGTGTATAGTTTGCTGTATCTATTACTCCAAGATCTTTATTGTTTCAGCTGCTGCAGCAGCTTATACAGAGACTTTGCATCCCACATACACATGCTATGCCCTTTGACTGCTTGTCCTGGAGCTACATACATACGGAGGGGCTTGGATTGTGTCCAAAAAGGCTGCAAGAACATCCTTCTCAAGAAAAATGTGTTGCTGACAACCTGCATGCAGTGCCTCTCGAAAACGGGCTGTTGTCGTTCCTAATGGCATGTAGCAGAGCAGAGTGTGTTCATGGCTCTTTTGCTATACGTTGACTGACAGCACTCCAGTCAGGTCTGACTGACAGGAAAATAAATTACATAATTTTCCTCCCGGGAAGTGCTGACATTAGCCGTTTTTAGTCAAGAGTTCGATGAATGTGACTTTCTGCTAATGTGGTTCGTGCTCACACTGTTTTCCCAGAGTTAGTACTGTATGTGCACACAGCAGGAAGACATAATATTATGTCTCATTGAGCATGACTCTATTACGCTCCATGTATTCAAAACCTGACCTCCCTAAGTCTCCGGGAGAGGTTATTAAATAAGTTGTGTTTGACTCTTACATGAAACGCTCCAGAAACAGCAACTTTTTCTGTAACTTATTTCTGCTACTTTCATCCCTGTGTCGATCCACTTATCCTTGCAGTGGGCTGGCATCTTTGAGCGACACAGGCCCACACAGGCCAAAACAACCACACTCATACAAAGTCATACCCACAGACAAGAACAATTATGATAAAAGTCACATTTGTGGACTCTAGGTGGAAGCCAGACTACTAGGAGAGAACATGCAAACTCCATGAAAAAGATTCAAAACCAGGAGCTTCTTACTTCAACACAACAGTGCTAACTGCGCAGCCAGTTGTTGCAATGGATTAAGTTTTTACATTATAGTTGAAATCAAAAGTTTACATACATTGCACAAAAGGATACAGAAGCCCTTTCTTACCATGTCCCATAAATTTGACTCAACATTTTCTTTTAGGCTCGACAGAGTGACCAAAATTATTTTTATTTGGTAAATACCAGATTTTCAACATTAAAAGTAAGGTTTGAAAGGCCACTTAGTGACGAATACATTATTGCTCCATAGCAAAACAAACAAAAAAACAAGATTATGTATGAAATTGTGATCTGAAGGTTAACGAAAAAGTACCTTGTCAATCAGTTACTGATGAACCAGAACCAAATAGTTATGTGAGATATTATTCAGATTTAGATTAAAAAGTATTTTTATAAAACCAATCATTTTTGCTTCGAATGCAAAATAAGACAAAGTAAATGTGATCTGTGTTTCTCTGTGTAGTTGTTTTGAGATTTTATGTGTTCAGTTTCTGTCCTGTGAGTTTTCCTCTGTTGATTGATCCCAGCTGTGTCTCGTTCCTTGATCAGCCTCCCAGTGTATTTAAACCCACCTGTAGTTTTTGTCTCCTGTCCACAGTTGAACTGTTAAGTCCTGTGTTGGTCTAGCTCTTGTTTTCAGTCTTCAGTTTTTCAGTTGCTAATGGTATTTAGCTATGTGCTAATCTTTCTGCTGTGCTGCCTGATCTGGACTGTTTTTGAGCATCTTCACTAAATTCATCATCATTTTCTTCATAACCTGGACTCCTACGTTCATTATCACCTTCACAAACCGCCACCTCATGACAGTAAAGGTTTGCGGCTCTCATTCTACAGAGTCCATCTGCAAGCAGGAAATGCTAAACGAATAGAAAATAAAGATTGTGCCCATGTAATTTCTGCTGATAATGCAATATGAACAACACTGATTATGTTGGAACGGTAAACTGGGCTGCCTCATGCAAATGCTTCAGTAGTCGTGGCACAAACACAGGAAGGTAACTGGCCATTTCAAACTCATTTCTTTTGTAGACATGCTGAGGTGTCAGTTATGTGCAATGATATTTGATAAGTTAGAATATTACTGAAAAGTTAATTTACTTCAGTTACAAAATGTACTAAGCGAAACACATTATGCTGATTAATTGCACACAGACTGATGTCTTAAAGCCTTTATTTCTGTTAATTAGGATTTTACATCCACAGCTATCGAAGACATGACATTTAATTTCTTAGGAGATTTGAAAACAACATGAGACTAGTTAAAACTGTTTTAATACAAAAAGTATGCTTAGTACCCGCTAAAAGGTTGCTAATTTTACAAATGCTTTTAATCTGATATGTTCATAGGATCACATATTTATGGAGTATAATCGGATTGATATGCAGTGATTTTACTAAAAATTCCAGTATTGAATTTATACTCGGTATCTGCAACTCTTATAAAAGATCAGCATTTGAGCCAAATATCTCGATTCTTCATATCATGCTAATATTTTCTTATCACAGCAATCTGACAAATTTCCCAACGACCTACAGGAAGAACACGACTAAACCGCCAGCGTCTCTTTTTGTAGTTTTATTTCCACTACTCCATGCAACTCAGTCAGACCTGTTGTTCATTATCTTCCCTTCTTTGTTTCCTCCTCCTCTCCTCAGCAGTTTCTCCCAGCTGCTTGTCACATGATGAGAGCCACCTTTGAGACGGTGCGCTCTCACAGATCATTTGTCTTAATTAAAGTTTAATGAAATGCGGCTCTCTTTACCATTGTGTCTCGCTCATAAATGAAACATTGTACTTCGCATCATTGCTCTTACCTTCTTCCTTCATGCATTGTTCATGCAAGGCTACTGCAGCAAATAGTGTGAAGGCATAAAGCTTAAACTCTAGCTTTAGTAGCACTGCAGTCAACTCATAGCTAAACTCCAGGGAAAAATACATAATCGCTTTGGTTACTGTATTCATTTTATGTTCTTTTTGCATCCATAGAAATTCAGTATTGTTCAGTATTCAATATTGTTGACTCAAATATCGGAAACTTTTCATGATGTGAATATCATGAAATAATTCAAATGTTTTTGTCACCCATTTAAGAAAATGAAACCTGTTATACACAATTTTTACATACTGAGTGAAACATTTCAAGCTTTTATTTGTAATTTTGATGATTGTGGTTTACAGATAATAAAAACCCTGTTTCAGGAAGTTGCTCTGTAGTTGTGTAACAATGTAATGACATGCTACACTTAATGTTAATGGTGTTAGTAGGATACATTTTCTATTCCTTGCTGTAAAACTGCATTTACCTGCAGTGTTGGGGAGGTCTGTTCATGTGATTCCACCTCATTAAGTGGAATTACATCAGACAGTAATTCACAGATAAAATTAAACATTTGAATCCTTTTGCTGAACCTATTTAGCAGTTTTCCATGACCAGTTAGAAATGTTAATGTGCCAGCACAATATCACTCAAACACTTACTGGCTTTGGCAATTCACGTAAGCTGATAGGGTGAATCGTCAGATAGAGGAACTTTTATGAAGCACAGATTGAAGGTGAGAGCCATTAAATATGAATAATGCTCATCCAATGAGTTTAATTCCCATCTTTGTCTAATATGTCACTATTACCTTCCTCCCAACTAGCTTTTTAATGCTCCTGCCATAAAGCCTGTAACGCGTATTTGCTAAACTCACCCTGACCTCAATATCTGTGTGCTCTGGCTTTAATTTGCAGCAAATAGACCTGCAGTCAAAAGCTGTACCCCAGCTGGTAGGGTGAATAGTTCTCAGCACATTGGAGTGTACCATGCCTGTATGTATCAGGTGTTTCCCATTGCTGCGTTCATAGATTATCTGTAAACTATCTGTATATCTCTTTACACAATGACTCAGAAACTGTGAAGTTTTCTTAGGCATCCTTGGGTAATGTTCTAGTAGCTGTCTGGAAAGTTAATGACTGCTGGAAAATTTAATCTATAAAACCTGTTTTAATCTACCACTTACTGTAAAGTTTGAGATTGATAAAAGTAGCATACATAACATTTTTCTCAGATTATGCTTGTATTTCATGTTGAAATATAAAAGTATGTTTATGGTAGAAAAAGAACTCATCATAACAGTTTAATATGGAAAACAACAAAAAAAAGATCAAATAATTAGCTAAATTATAAAGAGAAACGGTCTCTTTTCAGTAAAGAGAGTTCACCTGTTGGAAAAGGTAAAAACGTAAAAAATGATTAAATAGACACATGAACTCAAAATAATTTCTCAGTTTGATAAATATGGCTTGTACCATTCTTGAAGTGAGTGTGAAAATAAGGGAGGAACCGCAAATAGAGAGGAATCTGGCTGGTGCTGACTGTGAAAGAATCAGTTAAAGTTAAACCCACGTAGGTAGAAAATAGGCTTGAGTCACTTGCTCTTGTAATGAGGCAGAGCTGTATTTTCTCTCTCTTTACACAATGACTTATTTTAATGGAGAGCATAATTTCTTAGAGCCAGAACTTGTGAATTTTGGACACACTAAGTTCACAAAAACCACATTCTTCTGCATAGTGCTGGGTGTCAAAGTTACTGTTCAGAAAACATTTCTTCTGATCCTCATCGACATGCTTCTGTTTCTATCTGACCTCTTGGAACTGCTGGTTGTTGTTATGGGCTCCATCCACAAGGGAAGATATTTTTATAAAATGGGACCGTTTTTAATCATTTGTGTCCTGACTTCACATGGAAACTGCGTTTTACTGGATCCTAAATGTTTAGATTTTTTTTTTAAATAGATTCCAGAGTGAATAATTTCCCCCTATTAATTAATGCTGAATAAAAATATTTGCAGTCTAAGCTGGTTTGTGGAAAACATTTTTTAGACCTTCATTGACATGTTAGTGTTGAGACTATAACAATAAAGCTCTAAGAAGGAATGTGAGTTACGGTTTTCGACTTGATGGGTTTTAGTGTTAACTGGGCTGTCAAGTCAGCCGTCACACCTTTCTGACATTTCCAGTGTGTGCGACTGTTGTGTTTCTGCACGTTACCCGGAGGAGGTGGAGCTGAACAGCAGCATGCATGTCTTCTTCCTGAGTTTCTTGGCACGGGATGAACTGGGAGGAGACTTTGGCTCTCCAGTGCACCACTTGTGTCTGAGTGCTGTGCTTTGCACTGTGGCTGGAGGGAGGAACACAGGAGCGGACCCCTGGTTCTTTCATTTCATTTACTTTCAGGAAGGGTGAAGGGTAAAGGCAGTGGATTGATGAAACACGGTTAGCGAGCTCTCATTGTGTTTTTTTAAGGGACGCCTGCATGCGTTCACGTTTCTCTTTAACTCCGAGCACAGGGGGAAATTATAATTAATCTGTTAATGACAATCGGGCCTGTCATAAGCTTGGGGAGTGTATAATAAATTGCTGTAATAAAAATTAAGATTGCATGCATCATTGAGGCCTTCAGAGGGTTTGTTTAATGTAGTTACAAAAATGGTAGCAGCTGATGTGGCGTCCACTGCTCTACCAGGAGAACGCTAATTTCTGAGTGACACTTAACCTGCCGCAGCTCAACCACAGCCGAGGGAGGTAAGGGGAAACCTAATGAGTTTTTCTGCAGCCCATTTTGAAAACCACTGAGCTGGATGGCCTGGTTTGTGTTTGAAAGACAAAAAAATTAAAAAATTTAAAAATTAACCAAAATTATAAAATGTAATCTCCTAATTGACACTTCTTGAATGTCAGCCATATTTCAAAAGCGTGACTTTGAACATTTCTGAGAAGCAAAGGGTTGACAAATCACCTCCAGTTCTAAAGAATAATTCATAAGAGGTTAAGGGTTAGGTTGTTCACTCTTAACTGGAACATGAAACATGCTCCAACAGATGCCGTACTTTGAGTACCAGAGCATTGTGACAGCAGAGGAGAACTTCCTTCACTTTGATGAGACACAAAACTTCCTCTGTGACGAGGGTCCCATTAGCAAAGAGGCTTTGACCTCTGCCCCAAAGCAAAAAGGTCAAATGTATGCTAATGAAGGGTCAAACTGGAGATTTGTATGTTCAGATTTTTTGATGAAATTACTTCAAGTTTTGCAAGTGACTGATTATTTATGCATCAATGTACATGCAAGTACTCCACAAAAAATCTGCTGACTGCCTGAACCAGAAGTTGGCTTTCCAGCTTCCTGTCTTTTCACTATGGCTGTTTCTTCTTCTCTGCCCTTTTTACCCAGAGATATTTGTCAAGGAAGACACATGGAACCTTATCTATTGCTGCCTTGTTTGGGACACAAGGGACAGAATTTGGGGTTTAGCCTACGGGCAAGATGGTATATTGCACTTGTAGCCTGACACCAGTTGACATAGCATAGTTGCCCAGGTCACGCTACAAAAACATTGCTCTCTTTTTGGACGAAGCCCCCAAACAATGGCTGTATTTTTTTTGATGGCCAGCCTACAGAGCTCTGACTGAGGCTAAGCTCACTTGGCTGAAATCTGTGGTGAACTTTACTTCCTGTGCTGTTGAACCCAGCACACACCTTATCTGTTCAAGTAATGTGACGGATGGACTTTTTTTTATTGTTTAACACAACAAATAAAACTATTTCAATTAATTTAAGATTTTGCAACAATACCAACAATTATTTACACCCTTTAAAATGTGTAAAAAGCCGTAACATACAGTGCATTTCTTTGATATCATTTCGCACTTTTTCTGATCTTTAAACAGTGATATTTGTTTTACTAGGATGCTACTAAAAAGATAAACTTGGATCCATGCCCAGCTCTGTCAGTATCAGGTTCAGTCATTTTTAATGCTGTAACCATTGCTCTGTCTATTTGTATTGATATGTTTTCTTGCAGCCTTTTCTTGACCCACATCTGCCTCACCTTAATGACATGCTCTCTTCTCTTTCCCATTTTGAAGAGTGGCTAAGCGAAATGTTTCTAGTGGAAGCATCAAAATTATTCTGTCAAATTGTATTAAATCAGTCTGTTTCCTCAAAATTCTACTCAGAAATATCCCATTATGACAATGTGCAAAACGTTATTGAGTGTCAGTTTGGAACCTGATTAAACACAGAAAGTCAAGAAATTACGTTCACATGAATCACATTTACATAATTATTCACAGCATTTGCTTAATATGCTGTTGATTCATCTTTGGCAGCAATTACAACCTCAAGTATGTTTGAATATGATGCTGCCAGCTGAGCACTCCTATTTTTAGGAGTTTAGCCTGTAGGTAAGCTGACATATTACACTTGTAACACGACACCAGTTAACATAGCATAGTCAGCCTGATGGAGCTTCTCGAGCTCCATAGAGTTGGATGGGAGACGTTTCCGCAGCCATTTTCAGATCTCTTCAGAGGTGTACAATCAGATTCAAGTCTGGACTCTGTCTTGGCCACTCCAAGAGATTCACACAGTGGCTCTGAAGCCACTCCTTAGAGGTATTTGGCCATGGGATTTGCTTTCTTGTTCTGCTGAAAAATGAACCGTCACCTCAGTTTGAGGTCAAGAATGTTGCCCTTCTGAAAGGATCCTCTCACATTTTTAAAGTTTAAAATATTAAAGTGAAACTGTGATGAAGGCTTATCAAAAATAATGGTTATATCATTGTTTTAATCTGAATTCTTCATTGATGAAAAAACCTCTCAAATGAACTAAATCAGATTATATGATGAACAGTTATGGATTATGTTTTTTTATTTAATGTTCATCATATATCTCCAGTTAATCACTGACAGTGATTCTTCTGTTGTGACGTTTATTTTAGACGACATCATTTTTTTGTCATTTTCTGCAGTGAAAATATATCGTTTGAAGGCACGGTGACACAATTATATTGTTATTTACAGTCACCATATATTAAAAAATGAAAATCAATATCCTGTTGATGGTTAAAATAAAATTATATCAGATGTATTATTTTCTTTTTAAATCATATTTTATTGGCTGTAAATATTGGTTCTGATACATTTAGTTGTCTTTTCAAAACATTCTGAGCTGTTTCTGTAAACTCTAGTTGCTTCCTAGTTACAGATGTTTGCCTTCTTACCTCATATTCTGACTGTTTCATTTTTCTAAAATCAATTCATACAGATTTTGACAACCTGATAATATGTATGGCACAAAAGTCTTATACCGTCATAAACTTGCAGAAGCACAACTTTCCGCTGTTGAAGCATTGCTGGAAATCTAATAACCTCATATCTTCCTTTTGCGTGCTTCACTGATGAAAACTTAAGATCAAGTTTTCTCTCATAAAGATTCCAGCATTCACCATCCTGTACTCAAAGTAGCTAAGGTCAATGTTGCTTGAAATTATTTTCACCAGAAAAGGTTAATGCAAAAATGTTAATTCTGTAATTTTGTGACCTTTTATTCTATGTTTTCTTTTCCTCCAATCTTCAATCAAGGAAATGAAAAACAGTTGCATATTTGAATGAAGGTTCAAAATATGAAACAGTTTCTTTACATTAATGAGTTAATGAATATTCAGCAACCTTTTAAAATGTCCAAAATTACATTGTAACTAGAAAACCTGTCCAGATGACATGACAAGTCTTTCTAGATATAAATGAAAAATGTAAACTTTATTTTAGGAAAGATTAACAGCATAAAAATTGCTACCACGATTTAGAAGTCAAGTGAGTCACTGTTGCTGAAGGACTAAACCATAGTGACACATACAGTAATACACGTAAGCAGAATTCAGGATGTTCAAAGTACCAAAAAACACAAAAACAGAAGGAGCTCCACATGGCAACCAAAGGCAACAGATCCAATCAGCTGGCTGATGGATGTGGGAAAGTTACAAACTGACAGTCACAGATAGGAAACCCAATAGTTGTTAAACTTCAGAAAGAAGAAACCTTAACTACAGTCAGTTTGTGATTGCAGCCGTACTTTGACCTCTATGGTTTGTGTGGAATGTAGAGTTTTTCTTCTTTGCATTTGGGTCATTTACACTCCTTTAAAAGATCAAATCAGCTGTGGACGGCACATCATATGAGCAGCTAACCACAGGTATCTGCATTCTGAATTGCCTGTGTTGTTTAATATCATGAACATAATTAGTATTAAAAGTCTGAGAGACTCTGGGATTAATGTTAAAGTGGTGAACATTTAACTCACATCAACTCAGTTAAATGTTCACAGATACTCTGTAGAAGAATTACTGTATATATAGGGGTGATTGGGAAAAAATATATCTTGATTTTTTTTACTATTGTTTTTTACTGGATTTTATCATTAATTTAATATGTAAAATCAAATTAAGAAGGATTTAAGGGATAATGTAGACAATTTGTTTTTATTTAATCAGTTTGACCTGTATTATTTCAAATGCATCTCAAATATAGCAAAAATTAATAACACTTGAGGTCCATTCTGTACCAAGCTGCTTTGCCAAACTTGTCTGAAGGACATTGTCTCCTTTGATTTGCTAACTTAAAGCTCCTTCTGCTTCAGAGTATGGTTATTTTTACTGTCCTGTCAAAAAAATCTGTCTGAAAGTTAAATTACTTTGCATTAGCTGCTATGTAGCTGCTTGAGGACTAGAAATTGAATTGTTTCCTCTTGGATTTCTTGAGAACAACAAATTCAAACAGCTGTTCTGTCTAAAATTAAACGTTTTAGACAGAAAACATTTGCTGCTCTACAGTATATCCCCAAATTTCTTTCACTCCTTTCTACTTCCATCATTTTTCCACATCTGCCAGGAAAAATAAAGAATAGTTATTGATATCACTCTTACAGGAAGAACAAAAAATATTCCATGTTAATATTATTTACAGGGCTGTAAATAATCATCTAATGTTGAAATCCAGTATTGGGATCAGATCAAACCCAGAGAATCTGGAATGAAGCATCTAATGTTTAGACTATGTGTGCACTTAAAAGTCAGATGTATTACAATATTTCATGCAGCAACAGATTTACTGCAAAAAACAGGAACACTGAAAAAAAAAGCTCCAATTGACTCCAAAAGGAAAACAGAAGATCAAAATAAATAAGACTGATTCTTATACCAGATGAACAACTATAAATTGTAGCAGATTCTCTATATGTTCAGTTTCTTTTAAGATGTGGTACTAATAAGGTGCAGAAGATATTCCTATTGATAAATTAAGGGATTTTAGAATTTTATGTTTACATTGAGTTTAACCCTGGGTTTATTTTAATTCCACAGAGTTAATGCTATGTATGTATATTCTTTGCTTATCAGAGATAAAAATGTTTCACATGGCCTTGATGCCAGTCATAACAAAAGTAGATTTTAATCAAAACATTTTTAAAGATATTTTTAAATATGTTTCTTAAAAGCTTGACAATGTCTATTTGGATAAATCACAAAGATTTATACCAAAATGTAATAAGACCCAGAAAAATGCAACCTGCAGCAGCAGGTCTTCCACTGTGATTCAGCACTATCTTTCTGCGTTGCTGCCATTCGCTCTAGGAGACTATTGCTCCCAGGGCTCCCACAACAATTATAAGCCCTTATTCTTTCAGTTAGGCTTATGACTTCATGCTCTTGTCTTTGCTTCTTACTTATCTTTTCTGTTGTGCTGTTTTAGCCGTACATAAACCTGTTATGCATCACCCACCAGCCATGAAAGATAATTACAGACCAAAAGGAGCAATGGGCTTAATTTTCCAAATTAAGTGAAACTTAATAATGCTCGCTGAAATTTTGGCAGAGATTAATGACTTGAAGACAACTAGGCAAAAGTGTTATGTACATACAGGTCAAATGCCTTGTATGGCAGATGAATACTTCTACTACTTTTTGTAACATTTTTTTAACAGAACAGTAAATATCTGGATAAAACCCTAACTAGAAAATTAAATGACCCATGTACATTATTGCATTTACTATCGTGCTATTTTAGCATAAACTTTCCATCATAAGCATGTATAAGAAGCAAATAAGCTGCGCCTGCTACATATAAGGCTGAATCTGAAAACACCACCCCAATGCAGCATCCACTTTTTCACACATTTAGGGAAAATATAATCATTCTTTTTAATTACAGCACCTAGGCACTCTATTAAAATTCTAATTCACCTCATCCACCTCGATTGATCTATTCACAGTGGGTGGCTGTGGTGAAATGCACTGTATAATATTCATGCTGGTACGCCTTGGTTGTGCTGCGTGTCAGAAGCCATCTTGCAGAGAATCCCTCACCCACCTTGGAGCGCAGCCTGTGGAACTGATGAGGTGAAGAGCATTGCTCTGCAGCTCCATGCTAGTAATCACGGGACTGAAGAAACACATACATCATCCGCCACACAGGTTGGCATGGCGAGTGAAAAGCCTTCACATCACGTAAGATGTTGGACAAATGATGGCCATACGTGTGTTTGTCTCCTCACAGATGGCTGTGCATCTCCAGTCAGGAAAAAGCTGAGTCTGGCACTTATTCCCCTCCCCCAATCCACTCCTTTTGCTCCTTCTTCCTCCTTGCTTCCATCAGTCTTTTGCAGCACGCCCCCCGCCCCCTCCTTTTTTTTCCTCTCTCTGCAGGAGGCTTGATATTGGCAACACAGTTAGTGCCCTCTATGGAAATAACTGTGGAAAAAAATGACATAAATTATTTGGCAATTGTTTGACACATGCAGGGCATTGTCCTTGCTATAATCATCAGCACTCTGTCACCTGGAGGTATGAACGGTGCCACTGCTGTTTTGTGTCTCCCTGCTAAGCGTCCTGAGCCGTTCAGGGTTCCTGCTCTTGTCAGTAGAGAATACACAATGCTCACACTGTCCAGACTGGGAGAAGGGAGGAATGAATAAAGCCATAATTTATTTTTAATGCAAAAATCATAGGTCAGCCGTGTCTTTAAACAATCGATTCATTTGTCCAATGAGACGTTTTGCATGCTGGTAAACAAAGACTTTTTCCATCTGACAGTTGGAGATGTTTTTTGCAGAATGCTGCCACTTGATTCTTACAGGAAACATTTAATTTTACGCACTAGGAAGAAGAGCAGGGATCTACAGTTACCAAATCCCCCCAAAAATCCAGTTTTAAAAGAGATGCTATGATAGGCCTTTAAGTAACATTTTGAATACATCAGGATCATTCATTTATGTGATATATATTGTGACATATATAAATAGACACATTTATGTGCCTGGAAAATACATAAAACTGCCCCTTTGATAAAGCCTACTTAAATAAAATATGGCAGCACATACAATCCTGGTGCTGATACAAAGCATTTAAAATGTCAGCTTTATTATCATTTTATCTTTGATCTTCAAATAACCTAAAACAATACAATCCACATTTTCTCACACACATTGTGGCATCTCCTCTGCTGCAAATATTAAAAATATAATGACCAATTACAGGTGTAAGACAAACGAATGTGAATGTTGATAATTACAGTTCCTAAAGATAAATTGGAATAAAAAATATAACAGAACTCTGATTGTTGATCGATACATGCCATTTATTTTTTTTTACACTTGTATAATGGAGAAGTATTTTAAATACAAATAATTGCTTTGTAAAAGCATCACATGATAAGTCTTGCTTACTGTTTTCATATGAAGGAACTCATTTCATGGGATTGCCGATTCAAACAAATCCCATTGGTGTTAATAATGTTCTAAACAGATACTGAACTACAGCTCTGAATAAATAAGGCTACACCTGTTGGAAGCAACATCAAAGACCATGAGAAAGTAACAGACGTGGTCCGATCTGGATGACATTCTCAGCTGCATGCAATCAGAAATGAATGACAACTTGTTTTATTTCCCCAGGCAGTGAAATTAGAAATCAGTGTTCATACTTGCATTAAAAGTTGCACACTTTGGAGAGCATTTGAGACTGCAAGACAAACTGTTTAGTTTCTGTGTTAAATTTCTAAAGAAATTCACAATTTCAGCCAGAAGCAACATTTTAGTTAGCCCATGTAAAGACTTATTGCTAATAAAGCGTGTTATGATCTATGCAACTCACATGTGGCATCCTGCAGTAAACAAGAACATCTCAGAGAGGCTTGGGCACATTGCATGCACCATAACGCGATGCATTATAGTGCATGGATATGAGATACAGAGCTGGATCAATACATGATTTAGCCAGATGAAGAATGATGCGCAGCCGAGAACAAGAAAATACAACAGGAGACAAAAAGGGGTCCCTCCTCATGAAAAATGCTCATTATCAATGGGGGAGGTGTTTTGTCGAGATGTAATGAGATACTGTCATGCTGTGGTACAGTGCAGAACAAGCAGAGCCACCCCTATGCAGCCTGTACTATTCTATAATGTCCTTGCCCTTGATCAGTTCCCGCTGCCTTCAATTGCACTGAAACCCATTATAAATTAATCACCTCATCCTGCAATTTGCATAAAACACACACAGCACCATTTTCACTCACCTCCGTCTATGAACCGGATTAGCAGAAAGTGCATTAAATGGCGCATTAAAAAAAGCTGATAGCAAAAAGCGATAATTCAATGGCTGTAATGGCAACGGAAGCTGTATAATTAATGAGCACCTTGCAACTATGTCTTAGGAACAACACGTTCCGTTTTGGTAGCTTCTTCTAATTTATTCGCCTCGCTCTAACTCTGCTGTCACAATTTTTTTGTGTTTTGACAGATATATGTACACAGAATTATGATACACGCAAATATTTTCCTGTCCTATCTCCCCCTGTTTACTTTGGCTTCAGAAAAGCACTGCTATGTGCACCTGCTTACCGAGATTTGCCCTGGAGTGATGAGGTAATCAGCTATCCGAAAATGCCTGGAGATAAAGCAGACAACGAGGAGCCAGTCGTGACAATAAACTTCATTGACAGACAGAAGATTGATCGCAGACTTCTTATTTAGATAAACACAACTTTGAGACAAAAAAGGCAATTCATCTGATCTGTCTTAAAGTGTTTTCCCATGAATCAGCAAAAATAGTATGTTCCTTCCTGATTTAGATTAGCAAAAATAAGTAGCATAAATCATGTAATTACACTGTCAAAGCAACATCTGATATTTCCACACATTTATTTTGCTTTAGAAAAAGTGCCTTAATCTCCATAGTCAATTTAGATGTTCCCAAATTAGTCTGCTTTTCATTCTCACCAATAAGGATTCTGTACAGATTAAATATATAACCCTTCATATCCTAATGCTTTATTTATTAGTTTTAACATGCAGTGCCTCAAAATATTATTAATAAACCTTGAGGTTTTTCACATTATGCCATCTAATACCTACTAATTTTTATTTTTCTCAAACTGCGGGGTATTTTAAGTGATAGAAAAAATTCAAAGCTGTGTGGAAAATGTTAAGTTGAAAATCTTATTTTCCACATAAAATCTGAAAAACGTGGAGTGCAAGTGTGTTTAGTCATATTTACATCTTTACCTCTTAAACAAAAATATGTGGAAGTAGTTTCAAAAGTCACCTGAGAAAATATTGTCTGCCTTAATCTCTGTTTACATACAGCAGCTCTGTAAAGTCCTCAGGGACTGAGGTTAGAGATTAGTTAGAGATTATTAGTGGCCAAACAGCATCATAAAAGACAAGGACAACTCAATCTGAGCAGAATTCCCATATCTCTGTCTTTGAATATCTAACAAAACACTGATTATTTATCACCTGAAAGCAGGAAAAGAGGAAACCTGCTGTGACATGGCCACCCACATAAACTGACAGGTCCAGTAAAGGAAAGCATTGCTCAAGGAAGCAGCAAAGAGGTCAATGGTAACTCTGGAGGAGCTGCAGAGATCCACAGCTTTAATTACAGACATGAGAAGTCCCATTTCAGTTTGTGACAAGCCGTAAAGGGGACACAGCACAAATATCAAAGAAAGTGCTCTGGTCACATCAGACCAAAATTTTACTTTTTTTTCCAGACATGCAAATTGTTTTACTAACCTATAATTCAAAGGCACCTTCTAGTGAAACAGATTCAGCTGCAGCAATTTTCAGCTATCTCATATTTTACCTTTTGTATTTTTTTATGACTCTTCTTATGTCTGCTGTGCTTGACGGCTCGGTGGTAGCACCTTTAATTTTGTTGTACCTTCTGGTAAAGCCTAATGGCAATAAAGACTCTTCTACTTTAAAAAGAAGTTTGGGCATTTTACTTCTACTAAATAATAAGCACCTCTTTGGTTTGGTCTATCGCTGAAAAACCACCATAAATGTCCCAACTAGAATTTTGTGGCCTGAATACTTTTGCAATTATTAGTACTTAAACAACATCCCTTCAAACAGACGTTTCCTCCATTATAATCCTTGAAACATTCATGGACAGTGCAATGAAAAAACACCAATGTGCATTCAGTATAATTATGGAATGGTCTGGGTGCTTAATGGGCATCGCGCCTGGGAAGCTGCCTGCCGACCAGTTGAGCTTGGCAGGGAGGAGTCTGCATTAACAGCACAACAGTAGTTATTCTCCCAGTGCTTCCCTAAATGTCACAGTTTGCATTTGTCAGATTGCAATGTATCACTTAGAGGGGGGTGATGGGAAACCCTCCAAGAGTAACCTTGAATGGCAGCCAATCGGCACGAGACCAATGGCCTCCCAATTCCTCTGCTTCACTGGGCCGGTGGTGCACTCTACAGTATATTTAAACACATGCCAACACCCAAGAGGAGGAGAAATAGCACCTGACCCTTTGAAACTGATACCCTCGAAAGCAAGGGAGAGGGGAAATTGTTTAATGAAGATGGATCACAGTGATGGCTTTACATTTCATTTCTTAACAGCGAGCATACGGCTTTATTACAGCCAGTTCTCACCTTTGTCCTCTCTTTCCCTCACAAGGTACTCGGGAGGCTCTGTGCACTCATTTTGGGTTTTTGTGCCCTTTTTGCGAAGCTGTTTGTGTTTATGTGTGTGGGTATGTGTGGTGTCTGTGGCTTCCTGAATGTAAAATCTATCTGCTGTGTGGATCTTGCTTAGCTGGCTAGTCAACAGGGAAATGTTGACAATTCAGCCCAGTTCCATCTGGCCACATTCTTCCTGGTCTAGCTGCTCTGTGAGGTCTCCTGTGAAATGATGTCCTCTGTCAGCACTGAATGTCACAAACCCTGCACCATTACTGCTGAGCACGGAGACCGACAGGCTGCAAGCAGTGACAAGAGATTTGAAATCTGCCTTGTACTCGATAGGAAGTTTCCTCTGCCATGTTATGAAAGTAATTCCAAGAGAAATTCGAGAGGCGTTTTTGCACTCAGATCCTGTATTTTAGTCCCACAAGTCTCAAGACACAAATAACAGCTTTCTGTTTGGACATTCAAATTCATTGTAACTTGTTGCAGCATCTTTGTGGTTGTTAAAATAATAAAAAACAGATAGAAAATTCACTCTCCCAGTGCGCTAGATCCCAAAAACTCTGTGTCGTAAATTTGTACACTGAAAAATATAATTCTTTGTTGACGTCTTAGTGCAGCCCGAGTTTTCCTGACTGAGAGAAATGGTGGCAATCACACAGCAAATAAAGAAAAACAAAAATTATGCTCATTTTTAAGAAATACATTGATTCCAGAGCTGCTGTTTTACTCATTTAGATAATTTATCCCTTAAGAACCACAAGAAAGGGCTTTGTGTATCAGAGGGGAATGCTGTGTTTACACTGTGCCAAAAAATGGGATGAGTACAAGCTTTCATGGATGTAAAACTATGGTGGTTTTCAAATAATAGCAGTGTATTTAAAACAGTGAGTAAAGCTCCAAAAACCATTCACTCCATGCAAATGCTTTGGGAATAGTCCCCATTCTTTTTTCAAATCACCACAAGGAGAAAATTTGATCAAATAGTCACTGCAGAAAACATGAAAATAGGAAAACGAGGCTATTCAAAGTAACATGTAGCATTGTAATCATGTTTTCTTCATAAGGTAAGATATTTACTGTATTGACAGAAGAATGCTTGAAAAATTTGCCATGGATGCTGTCTGTCAATTGTCCAATAATTAGTTGTTTGCCCGTTGTTTCTGAGAACTGCTTTATAATCACTGTTACATGAAGTCGACCAACTCCCAGCAGGCTACCCCTTAGTTTTAATCTTGCTGGTCTGGAACCGATATGCTGTTTGCTTGGTGGGTGTTAGAGGTCATCTTGATTTACTACCTGTTTCAATTACATTTCTTGTTTATTGTGAGGTAACATGACTTCAGCAAGTATTTTGATGTACAATATCCCTTGTATGCAATAAAAAGGCTCAACAATGTAGTACAAGAAGCACTTTCATGTCATGATGACAGAGTCATGGTGGTTCAACAAGGTATTTTGGCGAGCTTGATTTTGCTAGTCTATAAAATTATGTTGCGGTGGGGCTTAGTTATGACTTCGACAAACAATGACAGACCCATGCTGTAGATGGTGTTGCTTGAGCTCATCTTCAGGTGAAAAAGTTGGAGAAGCTGTACAGTATATTTAAATAATGGTCATCCAGGCAGGTTAAAAATACACACACACAAAATAACAACAGCAGTACGTTCATTTGAGCTCAAAAGTTCATCACCTTCAGTGTGACCTACTGAAAGGGCTTTAGACTAAACCAATCAATCTAAACTAAGACTGATTGGTTTAGGACCCTTTTTTTTGCTCGAAAATATCTGATATGAGTAAGAAATACTTTGCATCAACTTTAAACATGGTAAATTCTTATGTCAATCTTACTTTGACATAAGTAAGATTGACATAAGGGATTGTTGGATTTGATGAGTCATAGTAGGTAGGCTTCTTAAAACTGATAATTAAAATAAGGTAGTATTGTTAAAGGGGACAGATTCACAAGATTCCTGCACCCTTCAAAGGACAAAACAACCTCATCAACTAGTATTCTGTACATGACATTTGGTTGTTGCATGTGTCTTTTTAGCTGAACTTGTCAAGAAAACAAAATATGAGGTCACTGAGTTCAAGATGTACGTTTATCAAGATGTATGCTTTGTTCTTGGCTTGAAACAAACAATTTTTCGTACTAATGCCAGTGTCAAGAAATGTAAGAGACAGGTTAAGGGTCATTCCAAGCCCATGTTGACTGTACTCAGATGTAGCACAATGACAGCAGTTATTTAAAAACATAATTGTATAATTACTTGTGTACCTAGGAAAATGCATGACCTTCAAAAAAATATAGCATTTAGAGGTGCAATTAGTTTCTTTGCCGACAGTAGCAAGGCTCTGGATTGCCTTGGATGTTGCTGAGTCTGCACTTCTTAGATCTCAACCAAAGGCCAAGGGTTCAAATGGACAAGACAGCCCTCAGGCAGAGACTCTGAACCCTTGTCACCTTGATGAGACGAGAATACAAAGCCTCAGCATGCACAGCATCTCTCAGAAACCTTTTACAGTACTTGTATTGAATATTTTTACATCACAGAGAGATTTTAATCTACTTATGGCACCAAGCATTCTGAGGATTTGAGGCTGTGCTGCAACAAATTTAATTTAGCATCGTGGGTAATTCATTTTTGTCTGCTACATCGAGATATAGATGGATACGGAGGTATGGTAGTTCCTCATACCATGGCGATTGAATTTTAAATGAAAGTTAATAGAAGTTTCAGTCATCAAAAAACTCTGAACTTGCTCCATTTGTGCACCAAGGGGAGCGTTTGTCTGGTATAACAAAGATATATGAGTCCAGTAGCTTGCCGGTCTTAATTAGGTAGCTGCCATCAAATGGGAATTATATCATCACATTGGTAAGTGTGCCACAACATACTCACCCCCTAACCTTAAACATCCATGAATTACAATATTAACAGGCCAATAGAATGCTTAGAGGAATAATTAATGCAGAGCTAAATTGAGTTTGAAAAGCCTGTGGTTTGCCATATCATTGGAACAAACTGTCAGCCAGAAACAGCAGTAGAGTGATTGGGAGGGTCAGTGTGTAATGTCCGTGCGATGAGTGCTGCTGCTTTATGACTTCCATTTGCTCCGGTGTGGGCAGCCTTCCCACTGGTCCTCACTAATGATGCCTCTCTAATGCTGCATGGAAGAGCAAAGCAGGGGGAATGTAAGTGGAGATAGGGGAGCCACTTGGGCAAAAATTAAAACATGATAATTGATAATATTTCAGTGTAGCTTATCAAAATTGCTCCTTGTTGTGTTCAAGAAGATTATCATTGAATGAATAATATAACATACACATATTTCTTAATTGTTACTGAGCAGATGGGAACATTTGTTTTCCAGGTTGTGGGATCATTGACAAATGCATTGAGTGTAACTATTGTGGACTTTGGAGGTAAGAATAAAAAAGTAAGATGTGACTAACGAGCATCCAACACACCCTTGTCTTGTCTGCAGTATCATAATATTTAGATTTTAAGCAGTGTTTTTTGTGTGTTTTTTAATTTTTTTACACTGAAGGATCTCAGTGATAATATATGTTCTTAGCTGAGTGTTATGAATACAAACAGGGCTGGAGATATTTTCTTAATATCTCAGTACAGTGAATATTCAGTATGTAACTCTAATTTCAAGGTGCATCATAATTTCACAGAATTAAAACTTCCAAAACCCTAAAAGTTGATTTAAGACTTATTTGATATCAAGCCAAATAAAGCACATAGTTTTCCTTGGTCATAAAGTCCGTAGGGTAATGCTCCCATACCGCCATCAGTTACTGCGGGCTGTCAGTTATCTTAACCTTTTTATTTGGTGACAATTAACATGAAGGCAGGTGTGTGGGTATTTTTCACTCACAGGGAGTTGTGACTTAAATACCCTGGTGGGCATGTCTGTCGGTAATATGAACACCTTTGCTGATAACACCTGATTAACAAACAAAACCACCCAGAGCTACTTCACAGAGAGTGCAGGAAAGACAATAAGACAGTAGGCAATTACTATGAGATTTTTTTATTTACTTGCAGAACATTTACCTAGTATGATCCATCTATATTTGCCTGACATTTCGAATTGATTTAGAATTTCAACTTCTATCTTCAAAAGATCTTCATCTAACGATTATACAATTCTTTGAGCCTAAGGTATTTTTACGTCAGGTTAAATAAATTCAATACCTTCATAGGTATGAGTCTAAAATTTAAATTGTTTCATTAAACTACTCACTTTTTTGTGATTTATTTCTTATGGAATTGAAGTCAGAAATGTAACGTTTTTCCGGTAACAACAAATATAAAATCTTTTGGATTGTAATTTTACAGACCAATTCTCTAGATCAGGGTAGGTTTATGTCAATGTGTTGTATTTCATAGTTGTTCTTGTTAGAACAATGGCTAAATTTGCCTTTAAAGTGTTGTGAAAATGTCTTATATTCTCAATGTCTTATATTCTTAGACTCAGTAGATAACAAATGCACTTTTTGTTGTCTTCCTCGTCAAGAGTTTGCAATCATCCAGCCGCAGTAAGGATGAACCAAAGGAGCCATTAGAGTAAACCCCTCAGTGCCACGGTACTTTGACTGTGGCAGTGTTGTGCTTCGGAAGTAAAATAATTGCAGGAAGTGAGGGACCCGACTAAATCATGCCAGTCTGTGGGAGCGAGGGCAACAGACAGGAGCTGAACTGTTCGGCCATGATGTCTATAAGTGCATTTCCTCCGCCATGCTCCTCCTGATCCAGCTGTCCCTTATATCTTGGATGCTCTGTTTATGTTTGGGAATCAATTGTTATTGTGCATGATGGATGAGCTGCTGGCAGACCTGCCCTCGCTCTGGAGTGGAGTCAGAGGTGGGCCGGTTTTAAAGGATAGCTTGTCTGCTTTCGGACCAATGAGAAACTGCAGGAAGTTAGAAATGAAAAAACGTATTAAAGATGCTTTTAAAATATGTTGAAAAGAGTAGACATTTATGTTGTGTGTGTGCCACTCAAAGAACGCATAAATAATTCAGGTTTTCAGATATTAAACTAATGCTAATGCTGTACAGAGAAGCTCTTATGATGCAATATAGACTTTATTAAGGGTTTGATTACCCTACCTTAATAATCAAGTTCAGAGAGACCTGTAAATGTGTAACACTCAGGTGACCTAGATTAGACAAAGCTATTTATGTGTGTTTGTGTCTTCCTGGCCTTATACAAATAGGGAGAGCCAAGTAATAGTTGTTGTCTGAATGTGCACTTTCATCCTGGTGCTTTTTCTTGCCTCCAGCGATGGGAGTGGACGACCTTTTACTGTCAACTTCCAACATGACAAATTACAGAGGCTGGATGACCGTGTTTTTTAGGAATGCGAGAGTTCACTGCTTGGTCAGGCCGCGAGCAGGGCACCAGACCCCAACAATGGAGACAGATGTATTAATTGATAGATAAAAGTCACAGATACATTGACTGGGGGCGCTGTATTTTTGGGCAAGAAATGTGATCGTCAACCAAGGCTTTAAAGGGTCTCACTATTCCATCCCCACAGGGGCTGCTAAAGGAAAACAGACCACAAAAAACTGGATCATGTACCCGACATCAGAACAAGCAGCTACTGGGATGAACCTCTGCTGAGCCTCAACAGGCTTTGTCTGAGTATAAAGACGAAATTATGTCCAGCAGTTACTTCTGAAATAAGCTTGTGTGTGGGTTTCTTTTTTCTTTTTTTAGCTCCTGAGCTTGTGGTGAAAGCCAAGAGGGTGTGTGTGACGAGTCTTGGCAAGACATGCAGAGGTTGCACACGTGGTCTGCTTTGCTGTTTGATGTCACTGCCCTGTTTAATTGGAGATCAGTAGGGCCAAACACAGCAAGAGCTTCTCTTTCTGACCTCATCGGGTTGATCCGTGCCATCCACTCAGCCCACTCTCCTGCAACCACATCCGTCACTGCCCTGTCAGCTGGCTCCAACAACCCGTCAGTATTTATTGTGTTGATTAGTCGATACATTTACTCGCCAAGTGCCTTGCCAGGTTTCTTGAGATGTACACCTGATGCTTCATTTACAACCCTTGACCTCCAAAACTTCACTGATGCAGTGATTTAAAAACAAAAATATTCACACCCCATTGAACGTCTTCATATTTAGTCATGTTACAACCAAAAACCTTTAAGCTTTTACAAATGTAATGTGTTTTTGAGTCATTAGGAATTTGGATGTAGATAAATGCAGAACAGTTCTGGATGAAAAAATCTTTCAGAAGCTGCAAGAGACTTAAGCTGAGGTTCACTGCTCAGCAGGATAACACTAAATTTGCAGGTAGAGCTCCAATGGAACAGTTTAGATCAATTCATATTTGTGTGTTAGAATGGCCTAGTCAAAGTTAAGAGCTAAAGCCAATCAAAAGGAGGGGAGAGTTTGGAAATGTGATGTTTGCAGGTGTTAAACATTAAATTTACAGACTGGCAGATCTTAGAAGAAGAGTGAAGATTGTCAAAGAAGAATAGGCAACAACTTCAGTATACAGATGTGCAAAGCTGATAGAGAGATACCCCGAAAGAATTGCACTTTGATTCGGGAGCGGTAGATATAAATGCATGCCACACTTCTCAGAATGTTATTTGTGGGGAAAATGGCATGGACCATTTTCTTTTCTCTCTGCAGCTATGTACTACTTTGTGTTGGTCTGTAATATAAATGCACAGATGTAAACACAGTGAAGTCCGAGAATGTATTTTGGGAAAAGGAGAGAATTAGGGTACTGTTCTTGCCAAAGGACATGCCAAGTTTCTTGTGAAGTACATCTGATGCTTAATTCAAACAATTTTAATCCAAAAGCTACACCGCGGTCATGGATATGTTCAGTGCTGTCCAGAGTTGCCCATAAGCCACGGAGAGGTCTTTTGTTCATCTCGTCAGTTGTTCAGCCATGTGGAAATCATTACATATTTACTTGCAGTGTTCATTTTGTCGCGCACAGATTGGATCATTACATGCCCCTCATTTGTTCAATGACACCACTGTATTATGCAAATGCCTGTTGTAATGGATTTAGTCCCATATAGTCCAAGTATTATTGGTGTAGTTATCACATCTCGCGGTGTAGCCAACAGTTAGTGAGCTGAGAAAATGAAACAGAAATTGCCCATCCACATTTATGGCACTAAGCGTTGTAGGAAAAATTATTTTCTTATCCACAGGGTTTTAAAAGACTCATAAACAATCGTAAGGCTTTTCGTGGGAACCAAATTCAGGTTGGCCGTCATATTAACTCAGGTTTTGTGGGTTTCAGCGGAGTTATTCCGTGGAGTCTTGAATCTGATGAGTTATAAGGAATTTTGTTTATTTTGATAACCAATCCTGTGCCAATTATGAAAGAACTGGTTACTGGGTTGATTTAACATAATAGGGTTGGTTTATGGCTTTGACGCAGAATACTGGTTAACCCTAAACATGGATTAAGTAACCAATATAACATTCAAGACACAATCCACATTCTTAAGCAGGATACATAATAATCTCTTATACTTCATCAGTTGAAGCTACATATTGACACAACTGTATCTATATTCATAAGTGGCCTGCCTATGAGGATTAATACTGAGGTATGTGATTTCATCACATCCCTATTATGCATTAACAGTTGTCAATACATGTATTTTAGTCATGGTTATTCTGTCTCTTTTTACAGAACACCACCTTAAACTGTACAACAACTTGCAGATCAACATTCCTCTTTCACAGGATGAAATATGAAAAATAAGGTGCTTGTACCCTGATACAAATCAAGACACATTAGTCTACAAATAAAGTTGTTCCTTTGGTACTTCAAGTGATATTGGAGTCTTCACCTTACCGGATCTGTGACCATTTCCATTTCCATGAACCTTGAGAGTCAAAGTTGTGGCAGAACTGTTTTGGATTAATATCCTCAGCTCATATGATTTGTTTATGTATTAATTTAACAGTATTAATTTAATATTTAGTTTGTTTTTGGGGGTTTTGACCAAAGGGAAACAATTTGGAAACAGGGGAACAAAAATAAGATTAATTTTATACAGAGATACCTGGGGGGTGAATTTCAATTCAAATGCTATTTTTAATACAAGTTTTATTTAATGTCATCTTTTTAATCTAATAATTTTATTTAAGAACAAACTAAAAATAACAAATTATTATTCTAACCTACATTGTTCCTGTTTAATGTATAAAGTGCTTTTATTCTTTGAAATCTTTTTGAGTCTTCTTTTGAGGTTTTATTTTGAAGTTGGACATGTAAGCCCCTCCTATGTTGCTCTGATATCAGTATGAGAGTCTATGCACATCGGCTTCAACAGCCCTTTAGAAATGAAAAATAAAATAAAAAATAAAGGTATGAAGCATGTTGACTGTAACTCAACTCATCTGACTAACCTTTCATTTAAGATACTTTGATGGTCAAGCCAGAATTTGATCATTCTATGCAGAACAAAGATTTCTTAAAGTGCTATTACTTGTTAAGGAGACCTTTATTCTGTTTGTGAAAATACAAAAACATTTTTATTGCTTTTCTTGTATAGGGATCATCTTAGATTTAGACAAGCATAGAGATTAACTGTATGAACCAGTCAAACCTGGAACAAATTACTGTATACTGATTATAGACAGATTACACTGTTGTTGTTTATTTATTTATTTTCATTTTTAATGGAAACAAAAAGCTAAAAAAGTTAAAATCTTGTATGGTCTGAAAATCTTTACATATTTTGCAAAAACACAATTTTGTTCTTTCCCAGAGCTACAAAAAAACAACAATAGACCATTCTTATTGTGCAATTTTTTATGTTCCTAGAGCTGGTTCTTGATCTGTGCAGAACCTTTTCTTGTGTCTCGTTAGAAAGACATTACGTATAAAAGCTGCAGGGAGAGGGAACTGTAAGGACTCTCGAGAAGTAAGGATAAGTATCTCGGCTCTTGTAGAGAATCTGTTGACCTTTATACTCATTAACTCAATATTTTGTATTGAGTCATCTCAAGAGCAGGATACATTGATACATACCTAATACTCGATGTTTAAAACTGCATAAAATATTTTTGTCGTCCTCAAACGTTCCTTGGATAAAACCCTCAAATTAAACAAAGTATGAAAATCATATTCAGCTAAATGCTGAAACAGTTGATAGAAAACCAGTATTAGAGGTATCTTAAGTTGTTGACTTAAAATTAAATTGTTCATAGTATATATCCTAACTATGTCTTAAACCACATGAACACCATATTATCATTCTTTTATTAAATAATCCTTAGAAATTGACTGAGGTGTTTAGTTCAGAATGGCAACCTGGGAAGAACCATGTGGCTTCATTTTTCTAACTCATAATTTTTTGATCTATTGTTTGGTTAAAATATACAGCATCTGTCCCAGCAATATTATCCCTCCATCTGGGTTAAAGAAATAACCCATCAGTTTCCAGTGTGTACAAACGAATAACGCTCCTCCACCTTTCCCACAGTCGCATCCCACAATGTTTCTGATTATGAAAGCAAAACTTTTCATTTTGGGGAACATCTCATTTGAAAGTGGAGTCGATGATGTGCAGAGGAGGCTGAAGATCCCACATCTGTTTGCCATTTTCACCAGCGAACTCGAAAGGCACAGTCCAGGGTGCTTTTAGCACAGAGAAACAAATGTTTGGCTAATAAAACCTCTCATGCAGGCTGGGGGACTCAACCACTCTGTGGCAATATCACTGAAGGCTACCTAGATTCATGGTTAGTCGCCCAATAAAATAAACAGCCAATAAAACATTGTTCTGCAGCTCCCCTGACAGCACTCTAACATCATTACGCTTTCAACAAGCTTCCATTGAAAACTTGAATACATATTTGACTGCTCCTTATTACCTGTAGTCACCCACATGGGTCAGAACGACGTTTTATGGCTTCCTACTTAATATCGCATATCTCACTGCTCTCTGTGAGAGTACAGCTTGCTCAGCGAGGGCAAGCATCTTGTGGGGAGATCTGGGGCTGATTTGCACTCACCGTTGCTTACATGAACTCCACTTCCACCTAATCACTCTGCCTTGACATCAGTAGCCAGAGAGCATGTGGTGGATATGTGTTTTCCAGCCACTGAGGAATTATCTGGAACTTTACCTATGCAGAAGAAACTGCAGTATGGAAACCAACAAAGTGATTATTCAGCAGATTATTAAATATATTTATGAACAAAAACTAAAAGGTTATATTAATAAACCGGATCACAGCTGTCAAATCATGTTGTTTTTTATGACAGCTTATTGGTTTCATCTTATTTTACTGAGTTTTTCCATTCAACATTTTTTTTCTTCTAGAAAAAGATCACTTCTCTAAGGTCAATCCTTTTGACCCCTGTTTTTACTACAGTGCTTAACCTAGTGTGTATACAAAAAGTTTCAAGAGGATTAGGAAAATTCTTAATAGGGGATTATCTTAATCCTTCTGTTGTCCTATCTAAGATATATTACATGAGGGATCAGGCAGACAGGAGTAGCTGAAGGCAGTTTAGTTAGGATGATGGTGCTTAAGGCATGTAGTTCCTCATGTTCTAATTAATCAATGATCTCTGTTAAACTTCAAATATAAGAGCTGCATATCAGTTTCAGCTCAGATCAGTGAACACTGAGCAGCAACAACCAAAGAACATTTGATTTTTACTCCTTTAAAGATGCCATTTTTTTGTTATAATCCATAATTACAAACTGTTGACAGGATTACATATTCTGTCAGTGTGTGGTCCAATGTCTATGTGTGTATATGAGTGTGTGTGCGTTTCCTGACATGCAGCAGTGATGTCAGACTCCCTCTATAGGATCCCAGAGGTAGTTCAGCTCTCCAGTGGAGCATCACTTTCAACCTGCAGAGCTTGTTTTGATGTATAAATGAGTGATTCATCATTTGTAAGTAATTGTTATTTCTTAGTAGATTTATAATATTTAGGTCCCGACTGTTTGCAGCAAATTGCTAATCTAAGTATATGTCTTTTTGTGCATCACACCTTGTGCAATGTAAGTCCATCTAACACAATGCTGTCTAGCAATTCATCAGTTTATGATAATTTATCAGTAAATAATAATCCTTCAGGTTGACCTATCCGAATGTGTTGATGAATATGCATACAAGAGAAAAAAATTGTAAGTTTTTATATTTTTTGTAAGTTTTAATTTGTTGTGTTAAAAACATTTAACACAACAATGAACTAACACAATATCAACACCAATATTAACCAATATTTTAGATTTTGAATGAGAGATGGTTAAATACATTGAAGACTCACTCTTACACTCTGAAATAAGTGTAAGTATATCCAAACTACTAGCATTAGATATTGCCTATAATAGACACAAGCTAATTTCAAGATATTTCTGCGCATGCTATGTGTTTAGCCACAAAAAGATCATTTTGACAAAAAAGACAGTGATATGTGTACCAATGATATGCAATGATCCAAACTTTTTGAAATGCTAACAAACAGTTTAGCTCATAACATGTCAAATCTGAGTAAACCTAGAGCACCCTATACTTACTTCACCAAATATCAGCTGGGTAAAGGTTCATGAGAAACTCATAACATTGATGAGATCTTGTCTTACAAGGTGACAACCTGTATCAATAAAAATTACATGCAAGTCATTTCAACCTACTTGCTGCAGACTTTATCGCAAAGAATTTACAAGAAGCCATCTTAACTGGCCAGCATGAAACAAGATATGCAGCTTGTGCTCGTCACTAAACATCCCACAGATCTGGCAGTGCTTGTCTCGACAAGCATGGGCACTTTGGCTCCAGGAAGCTATTGTTCTTATGTTCAACACTCATAATTAACCATCCTGTATTTTCCTGTCGGTACTGATCTGCCACCACGAACGAAAGTCATCACACCGTCAGCTTTCTCGCATCCCAGTCACTCTCAAAGCGACATCGAGTGGCCACTTCAGGCAACACTCTATCCTAAGCCGTATTATTTGTTTTAGCATTAGACTCCTTTGTGCATGCGCAAGGCTGCAGCCAAAGGCCTTCGACGTTCTCTCTCCAGGTTGAACTCCTCTGTGTTTACTACTCAAGAAACACAAACAACCCAATTTGTTTGGGTCTTAATTTTGAAGCTATCCCGTTTGTCAACTGATATAGGTGGAATTTCAGCACGGGCCTCGCTGTGAGCCAGAGCAGAGACGCAGGGGAGGCTGACAGCGCTAATGGCTGTAGAGATAAGTGGAAGAATGTTGACGCTCCAGAAAGCCACAGGCAATGGAAGAGGATGAAAGAGAGAGTTCACCACTTAGACCGCTCCCTCACTATGGGGGGATGCAACCAGTATTTATCAGCTCTCTCTCACTTCAAATTACTCCCTTCAAACGCTGCTTACAACAGTGAATAAATAAAGCTGATTCATAGAATTTTGCCAGCCAAAAGGGGTGTTAGATTATATCCTATTAAGGCTGTGATTGTTTTCAACCGCTCGCCTGCTGCTTCAACATAGATCAGCAGCAAGAGAGAGACAGAAGAACAGCACATCGTGAAAATATTCATACTCAGCTTCTAACATTTTGTGATGTTGCAGTCACAAAGTTCAATGAATTTTATTTTGTTGCATCATGTAACAGTTGGTAGCAGTGTTGCCTTGCAGACAGAAAATGCTGCATTTGACAACCAGCTTGGGGTTTTTCTGAATGGAGTTTGCTTCTTTTTTTTTTCCGTGTGCATGTATGATTTCCCTCTGGTTACTCCAGCCTCCGTCCACAGTCCAAAAAGATGATTTTTAGGTCAAGGATCTCCATAAATTGTCTTTAGGTGTGAATGTGCATGTGTATGGTTGTCTACACTTTGTGTAACCTTGTGATGAACTAGTGACCTGTCCAGGTTGAATCCCACCTCTCGCTCAATGACTACTAGAGATGGGCATTAACTCACAGTACAGACAGTGGATGGACATTCTCGTTTACACAATGTAAAGAAATGTAAAGTACAAAAATGCACAGATTAAGTATTTTTTAGAAATAAATCATTTTGATGATTCTACATAAAATACTTTGTAACCAACTGTGTGACGAAATAACTAAATGGTATAAAAATATACCTTTGAGGTATTTAATCTCCTGATAATCATCTAATAATAAGAGTATTGCATTATTTTAAGGTAATACTTGTGTAAGAAGCAGCAAAAAGGTTCACAGCACATCAGGAGAAGTTGCAAAGATGCACAGCTTGGGTGAAAGAATCTGTTGACAATTATTAGTCACACACTGTGGAAACCTTAAAACATTCCTTTTAAGGTTTACTGATAGCTTTAAAAGGGAGTACCTTTAAGATGCGGAAAAAGCTGATTTGGTGTAGAAAACCTCCATTTTGCTGCCACCATTATAGTGGTAGCAACATGTTGTCCAAATGCTTTGTTCCCAACAGAGAAAGGGAAGCTGGTGAGAGTAGATTGTCACATTTTTGGAATAGAACTTGTCAGTGCAAACTAAAGGCCTAAAACACAGTTTATTAGTAAATCTTTGAACAAGGTGTATGATATTCCTCACAGTTCGAATTTGTGCAACAAATCAGGAAGGTGGTTCATACAGCTACTTAAAAACATTCAATGTGAAATGAATGTGAAAATTTCAAGGTGCATCAATACTTTTGCAATGCAATTTTGGCTTTTTTGGGGGGGGGGGGACAGTGTTTTCCAGGGCTCACCTCTTTTTCCTTCTATGTTGTTCTCTCTCTGAGGTAATACAAACAGCACACACTCAGTCTTCTCTATCACAGGATCTCTCAGAGAAAGAGGAGTGCACTGTCCTGGCATGGCAGAGTGGACCGGGCAAGGGGTCCGGGCAGGAAGTAGACCACTGCCTCAGAAATCCTGTGTCATTCCACCACCGGCAGGGAATCCACATCTATCAGAGCATGCGCTCACCAATTCGAGTGCTCGTGCTTGTCATAAATATTTGCATGACATCGACTGACATGTAAGATCCTATCATAAGTCAGACAAACTCATCATAGCCCATTACATGCAGCGTTCACAGCGACCAACAAGACAGACAGTGGCTAAGTAGAGAATAATGGGTGACTCCTGGCCCGGCAGCAGCTACAGTTACAGAGACATGGGATCATTCTGTCATCACGTTTTTAAACAAAATGTCATCCCAGCTATTACATTGTCATTTTTAGCTGCTCTGTCACAACCCTGCAAGTTCCAGTGACAAATAGTCCTCCTGCTGCATGCCTCTCAGCGTTTATGCGCCTGTGCTTTTTCCCACGTACTTCACCGTTTGCCTGACTGCGACACACATCACTCTCAATTGTGCCTTAGTACGGCAGCGCGAGGAAGAGGCTCTCTGTTATTTCTGGTACTTGAATGTGTCCATGAGGTGCTGTGAGTCTGAGACAAACCTATTCATTTTAGTCTTGTTCATCAATGCTTATTGTATTTGAAAGGAAGAGCAAGGCTTCATGCAGCACAAGGGGATGTGCAGTACAGTTGAGTATTTTCTCATACCTAAGCAAAAAATAAATAAATAAATAAATAAGGCAGCATCTGTATATTAATGCTAAAACTTAATCTGGTTAAATGCTATGGAGAGCTTTGACTCTTTGACCAGCAGAGTTTGTTATTAAGTAAGTTAAGTCATTTTTCTATGCTCATTAACTTATATCTGATTTGTAAAAGCAGCCTAAATCGGATGACTGGTGTTCCAGCTCTACTCCGAACTGGGAAAATCCTACTTTCTAGTCAGACTGGAATGGCCTATAAAATCAGACTTGCTGGATGCTGGTATCTGGCATTTCTGACTAATCCCAGTTACGACTTGTCAGTCTGACTTTCTGTTTTAATATAGCCACATAAACAGTGGTGAAAATATGCTTATTTTGCAAGCATCGACTTTACATGTGGCGCGTGCAACTATAAACTGAACAAATCAAAAGTGATGTTTGCTTATAGAAAGTAAAGCTTAAAACGATGTCCGTAAGATCTACTGCAAACGATGTTTATGTGTTTCTTCATGCTGAAATTCCAACGTCACCTCAGGTCTGATGTCAAACCCAGCTTTGAGTTCTGACTTCAGAGGTAAAAGGAACGCAGCATGGCATTACATTTTTACACATGAAGTGGACTCTATTTACTGATTTGAATGCTTCTAAAAGCAATAAGCTTAGTTTTATTTATGTGCCTTAAAATAAGGTGGACAGAACACAAATGCGCACCACACTTTTCAGATTTTTATTTGTAAAAGATCATGAAAGCCATTTCCTTCCACTTCCCAATATTGCACCAGCTTTCACTCCAAATCCAGGTAAAATCTGTTGAAGTTTATGCATGACAACATATGGATAACATTCATACAATATCCATATGGTATGAATTCTTTTATACAGCAGACTAAATCTCTTCTATTTTTACAAGTAGAAAAGTTTTCTTTCATTGACATCTAATCTTGAAGCTCGGTTACAGACCTACAATTTATTAGGTTCTGTAGGATAGATGGATCAGTTCAGCTGTCTGTGATCAACGTGAGAATGACTTGCATGCATTTATGCTGCGACGCAGTGGAGAATGATCACTGTCATCTTGCAACAATAGAGCTGATGTATGAAATATGACAATACTGAGACATTCACTGTTATTGATTGGCATTGTTAGGAGATTTAAAAGAGCCATATGTCTTCATCTTCAGCAATGACACATAAATAAGTTTGGTGTAGTGTGTGAGCCAAAAACCCCCCCCAAAGACAACATTGTTGCATTCTGATGCACATCATATGGCTGCTTCATCACATGTTGTGTCATCATGGTGGGATCCTTGCATGAATATGCAAAATAAATGAATATAAACCATCCTCATGACAAGCACATTTATAATAGTATGCAAGAAGGATGTGTTATTGAAATAGAGATGAGTTTCATATTATACAGGTGTGCGCTTAGTGAATGATACTAAATATAGCATAATAATAGGCTTATAACATATGCATCTTTGTTGGCATCATAGTGAATCATGACGCCTGTTTGGAATATGTGTTTATGAAAATGATCTTTGTTTTCTTTTATCGCGGACAGGAGGATGTCGCCTCCTCTCAAGGTTAGCGGAGTTGCTCAGATGAGCGGCTACTCGGGACCGAGCTCGTATGTCAATGTTTACCCCATTAGTGACAGCTCTGAGGCAGCAGGCCACTTAATATTGTCTGCGCTGGCCCCCAACTGTCCCCACATGCCAGTTCAAAAGTTCAGTCACTTCCTCAAGGGTCTCATCACGTTCTCACCACATCTTGATTTTCAAAGCTTCACAAAGAGACTCGAGCTGTCAGGAGAGATACCGCAGAAAAATGATGATGAAACGCAGGTTTGGAGCCAGGGCCGGTCCAGGCCGACACACAGCCACCACTCCCGGCTCTCTCGTGAGGGGGGCCTGGAGGATGGAGCTCATTTTGAAAGGGCTGTGCAGTGGTTGAGGGCACACAGTTGTACGCATCCAGCCAGAGGAGGAATTGATTGTTCTGGAAACTGATGAAGCTCGAGCACAATTAGATTGCAAGGCAGCACGGTGAGGTGAGAGAGAGCAGCCTCCCTGCCTCGCCGCTGATTGATGGTAAAATAATAACCGCTGCGTATTAACTGCAGAGTTCACAACCAGGTTAAGGTGGGCCAAAAACTGCTGCTCTTATTAGATTCTGATACGAGTTGCGATGTAAAAAGATCTTTTTCTTTGTGGGAGTGTGCTGTCCATTTCGCAGTCCTGCTCTAAGGAGTTGAGTGCTGTGCCCTGAGAGAACATTCACAAGCATTAATCTTTTAGTAACATTTTGTTGCACTGCAACCTCAACAGTTTGTTTTATAAGGAATTTTTGGACAAAACAAATATCGAAATAATTAATGAGCAATTGCTTTGCACAAACAACATTGCGGAGAAACGTAAAGCAGGCTTGGGCTTTAAACCAAAAGCCCAACCTTTCAATCCATCATTCGAATATGGTGAGAACATAGTACTGCTGCAAATCGATCAGGAAATGGCCATCCACCTAAACTCAAGCATTTTTTTTAAAGAAAAAGGAGTCCAAAGTAGCTGTGGGTGAACTACAACTCTGATGGGAGAATCTGTTGGACACTCTTCAAGTCTGACTTTAATAAAAGAGTGGCAAGAAAGAATCCAAGTAGGGTTAAAGAAAAAATACAGAAACTAAACTTGTTGGCCTACGTGCAAAAAGCTTTTAGTTGTAGACGTCTAAACTCTACATCACCTATAAGATCTGAAATAACGGCCAGAGCTATTTATGCAGGACTTGTGTCAAAGTTTGTATATGTTAGAACTGACCTAGTCAAAGTCCAGACCTTACATCGATTAAGTAACAAAACATGAACACTGATGCCCAATTGGATTTACCTTGACCTATTTTGTAAAGAAGATAGTGAAAGTTTTAATCTCTAAAGCAGAAAAATCCAAAGATCAACAACTGTATAGCAGAAACAGATGATGGGAAATACATATTCCTGGCACAGTGTTCTGATATTTGTTTTGAAAAAAAAAAAACATGTATTATTTTTCTTCATGTCTGCTTTGTGTTGGTCTGTTACATCAAATCCTAAATAAATATATCAACATTTGTTGATTCAATGTGACAAAATCTAAAAAAAAAATGGAAAAAAAAGTTCAAAGGGTATGAATACTTCTTTCAAGGCAGTGCAGTTTCCTCCAACAACTCAAGAGGGCAACGGGTCAGGAGTCACACCAAGGTGTAAACATATGTTACCCTAACAGATGTGAAGCAAATACATTAATTCACAGTGAAGGTTCAGGGTCCCTCTATGTTTCAGTGTTTCCTCCCCTTCCCTCTGCTACATCAATATCTGCTCTACGCCGACTCTGAGCTCCTGAAAAGCTGGGAGAGCTTCTGTTTATCATATTACAGGACTTCAAGATGAATATCGCCTTTCAAACACATGTCAGCGAGCCAAACAAGTGAATGTACAACCATATCATAATTTATGACTGAAGAAATATATGCTGCTCGTGGACAGAGGGGGTTTCACCACGCAGTCTCTCCTTTCTTTAGATAAGGATTACGTGGGCCAAACAGTCAAACAGCCAATGCATTTTTCTTGAGCAGTGTCTCCTCAGCTTGGTGTTACAAAACAATCCCCCACCTCCCCCTTCTTCTTCAAAGTGTGTATTCTGCTGGTCATTTGTTTGCCGGTGCAGCTCCCATGTGGAGGAGGAGCTGAGGCCGCCGGCAATGTTGGAGTGTACAGGAGGTGAGAGCGTACAGTTGCATATCTGAGCTCCGGGAACCGCCATCATTTATCTCCATTTCTTTGCACACGGTGTCTAGTAATAAAGGCTCAAGCGAAAATGGTGTTTATCATTGGAATGACAACATCTCCCAGATGCCGTGGATGAAATCTGGGAAGCAGATAACGCATTACAAACAACAAGTCCTTGCTCTGCAGAGAATCCAATTAGGAGAGCGTTGCATCACGTTAATCAAGCGGAGGTGGACTGCTTCATTTAGGCCAGTGGATAAGAGAGCAGAGGGAGGTCTGGTTCAGGGCGAACGGGGTTACATGCAGTTAAACCTGCAGCATACATCAGCAGTCATCAAGTGTGGGGAGCTTAACCCCCTTGTGGTTCAGTGAGGAAGCACAGGTGTTGGCTGCTTTTAATAAACATGAAGGAGATTCTGTTTAAATGCGGTCAAATGCACCAGTGTGAAAACATCCACCTAAAGCTAATATGTTTACCTTTTAAAAGTGAGACTAATTGCAGTGCCTTGCAAAAGCATTTGTTCCCTTTGAGCATTTTTTGCACACACATGCACATCAAAATTAACTCGCTTTTATTTGTCAAGAAAATGAAAATCATGCATTATCAACTTTTTCCTCAGATATATTCAGTGTTGTTTGCTTGTCCCTGTGGGGACGCCAAAAACACACTGAACTCTGAGGCTCCATAATGACACAATGCGTTAAAGCCCATGTGATGTGAATACTTTTGAATGGCACAGTAGCTGATTTAATTATGCACGGCAGCAAAAGTGTATGAAAGTTTGCACTGCAGCAAACAGCAGGGACGATGTACGTGCAGATGTTTATACGTGCATGTGTCAGTAGAGCTCTGACGGGGGTGGTGGGCTGGGGTGGTGGGGGGATTGTGGTTGAGTAGATGTGGAGAGGGAGCACCGCTGGGCCTGTCTGTTCTGGTGTGCTGCTTTCCGGCTGCTCAGCACTTTGCAGGTCCTTAGGGGTACAAAGAGGGGACACATGGCTGGGCCATGCAAAGCTGAACAAAAGGCATCATTTCTGCACTCTGTATGTCTTTTACTTTGTTATTTGTATTTTTATTGTCGTTCTGCAGTTCACGCACAGCCACAGATGTATCGAGCATTTCTCTTCTCCGCGCTACTTAATGGGTTTAGATTAGTCCCTGTACATGTATTTGCAGATAAGCAGGTGCACATGCTGTTGCCACAAGGACAAAGTGGACATTCGTGCAGTCCTCTCTCAGCAAAGCTCCATGCTGACAAAACAATTTACCACCCACCAGCAGGTACTATGTATGGATCACTCTTTAACATTTACATGACCATGCTGTGATTTATTGGTGCTTTGATAATTCTTTGTTCAAGGATGCGACTTAAACTCTAGAGACAGAGGGCACCTAAGCTGAGGAAATGCTTAGAAAATGTCATTTATGGTAAAAAAGAACAAGGTCTCAAACATTTTACTAAACTTTCACTCTGTCACTGCAAAATAAGTGCATAAGCAGTAGTGAGCAAAGCCTGTCTCTGTCTAAGCATCATCACTAAATAACTTTATAAATCTCTCACATCGCTGACAGCTACACCAGCTTCAACTCGTCTGGGAAGACCTTCCTCAAAGTTTGCAAATGTATTTTAGGGAATTTTTCACCATTTTTTTGAGAAGCATTTTTGTGAGATCAGACGCTGATGTCAGATGAGATGCCCTGGCTTGTAGTCTGCTCTTATCCTTCCCCATTTTGTTCTGTTGGATTGAGTCTCAGTGGTGACTGGTCAAGTTCCACCACACCAACCTCTCTCTTACATGCTTTTCTGTTCCTTGCTCTGTGCAGTGGTGAAGAGGCGACTGCCAAACTCTCCAAAAGTTAAGCATGAAGCGTAAAGCTCTCTGTATACTGAAAGCCACATAAATGTAAAAGGTCCATGCTCCTTAGCGTCCACTGAGCTTGCTCTTTGATTATTTGTGGCCTACCGCATAAGACTCACCCTGTAACCACATGTCCAGCAATCAAGTCTTGTAAAATTGATCAGAATTTTTTCAACTCCTGTGCAGTTTTCCTTTAACATTGTCCCTCTAACGTTTCTCACCCCCAAGCGATTTGGCCTCGTCCAGTGAGTCTTTTCTCTATTGTATCCTGAAATAAGTTATTTTTATATCAATGAAAGATCAATTCCATTTAACTTAACTTTCTTCATAGAAGTCATTTTACGTCTCTGATGTTGCTGCTTCCACTAAACCTTGTCATTCTATCTGTTAAACAGCAATTATTTGTCCTTGTCTGTAATGCATGTGATAATGAGGAATTGCATTTATGTACCATACAACCTCTTTGTGTGGACTCCTAAAAGAAATTATTGTACGTAAAGCACAGTGTGTGGTTATGCAGAATAATGAACAATTGTTAGGGATAATTATTACAGTGCGTAATAAATAGCTGTCCCTAATCTACTGTGAAACATGCAAAATATGCTCGTAAATATTTTCACTATTTTACAGTTTTTGGTTAAAAATGAACACAAGGCAAATCTCCAGTGCCTGATTTGCTTAATTACAATCGGACTCCTGTGAGCAGTCTGTGGTGGCCGGCTCTTCTCCGTGGTGTTGGCAAAGCACCGCATTGTTTGTGATGAGCATGAATGCTGACCTCTGCCCTCCCTAGTGGCCTCTGCAACTCCCCTGAAGGTTCACAGGAGGGTCAGAGAGTCCCTGTGCCTTCACAGACACTGTGTTGATGGAAGCCCGGCCCCTACGCCTCATCCACCACCCCCTCGTCCTGTGAGTCCGTCTGTCTCAGTCAGACACAAACACGCTCTCAAACCAAACAAACAAAACACAGTCATGGCAGGAGCACGAGGGCTATGCAAAGTTTCAGGTCTGACAGTGAGGAGGCGGGTTTAGACATACTCGGATCACCCATGGAGACTTTTCTTCATTTTGTCAAACAAAGTGCGACCTGGATGTGTTTTACTTGGAATTTTATATAACACAGTAAGACAAAGCTACAGAGATCTGTGAAGTGGAATAGAAGGAATCTATGGTTTTCAGCATTTTTCCACAAAAAAATATAGCAGACATATGTATTCACGTCCTCTTCACTCTGATATTTTGAATTAAACAGTGCAGTCAGTAAGTAAAGCTGATCTGTGCGCATTCATTCGGTTTATAAATGCAGCTGTTTTGTGAAGGCCTGAGAGGTAGGAGAACATTCTTGAACAAAAGCCACCATGAAGATCCAGGGTCAAAACATACAGTTTGGGAGGAATTTAGGTTAGAAATTCCCCAAACTTAAGATATTTTCTAGTCTATAAGTAGGTGAAATAGTGTGATCCTGCTTGATTGGGACACCTAGTCACAATTCTCTTTAATGACATTGGCTGGCATTTGCAAAGCAGCCAATACAGGAGCATCGTTTTGCTTTACTCACTGCTGATTAGCTGCACCTCTAAGAGTGGAGATCAGGAAGACTATATTAGCCTCTGTAGTCTCCTTAAGTTGGGTTCCACAGTGCACACTAATGCATATTAACATATATTTGGTGTTTGACCTATTGAACTGGATAGTTATAATCATTTTTAGAGGTAGTCTCAAATTTTTCATGAATATCAGGGGTCCAGTATATCAGCCCTGCATGCCACAAATCTTACTTTGGTGGGAGAGTCTAAATAAAAAACAAAAAGCAAATCTTGAAGTCCCATTTGTAGCTTGACACGGGCCATGCAGCAGACCAGGCAAGCAGCAAAAGAGGGAGCATTGATCTGCTTGGATCAAGACTGAGCTTTCTGGCCCTCATGCAAATACTATGTGTGGCTCACACAGAAGATCAGCTCAAAGATGCCACAGCCCATTTTGAAAAATACTGGTGGCAGCATCATGCTGTAGACACATTTGTAGCCTTCAGGGACAGGGAAACATTTAGGAGTTGATGGGGGAACGGATGGAGCTAAATCCAGCATAATCCTGGATGTAATAGATCGAAGTCAGTCGAGAGTCTGTGATGAGACTTAAATAATAATGTTAATATCCAATCTGACTGAGTCTGAGCAACTTTGCAAACAAGAAAATATGACATAGTTACTGCCAGAGACTCCAAAATACATCTCCAGTTGCAACAGATGGCCACTTTAGCAAGAAGACCGAGGAAATTTAAGACATAATAAACTACTTTCTTTTGTTTTAGATTACTGGTGTCATGTTGCGCTGTAGAAAATGTAAATGAAAAGTTACTAAAGCATCTGTGACAAAGGTCCTTAGTGTTTTTGTACAGTGATCAACGGTCATTGCTCTTAGTGTCACAGGGAAGCTCTCACCACCTCAGCTGCTGGGCAGATCTATGCAATTTTTTTCCAGGATCAAGCTCAAACAATGGCAAACAGGGTTGATGCTCATCACATGAGACATCACATGCTGCTAGGTGGAACATCCACTGTGATCCGATTGGGAGATAGGCTGCTGAAACAGGGGGGATCATTTTCATTTGGGATGGCCATTAATACCAAAGGCTTTCCAGTCACACAGATTTCAATATGTAAATCCTGTTTTTTTTAGCCTAAAATGATGCAGAAAGAAGTCTGTTTGCTCTGATAGTTTGTTTAGGGATGAGCTTAGACCCGGTGTCATTTCATGCTACAGATGATAATAATAGCTGCCACTGCTGAGATCGCTGTTGACATCGTTACTCATGCGTTCTGCCACGCGCATCAATCTTCGCACGGTGTGCAGATGCTCCTGAGGTGAATGAATTTTTCACGTTGGAGTTCAGAGCAGGGTCACACAGACTCATACCTGCACATGTGAAAGAAGCACAGCAGGGAAGGCAAAGGATTTCCAGCACTCATTTTTCTTTTTCATGATTTTTTTTTATCATGAATTTTGGACTTTTTTTTGAGAGAGCTTCCCGTCAGCATCTCTGATCCACATGCAGATTTAAAAGTAAGTCAGTACCATGACAGGTGAAGGTAGTCGCATGTTTTATCCCAATATTAAATTCCCTTAAATAGCTGGGTTATCAGGTTTCTGCACTGCTGCAGATCAGTTTGACCTTTTATCCCCTCAAATCTCAAAGATCTAGACATTTAGAGTCAAAGAAGACGTAAGGCGCTTTGCAAGATGCATTCTTCTCTGACATGTCCAGCAAAGGTGTAAGAAAGGCAGACAGTACCCTCCTAAACTGTGCGCTGTCATCTTTACAAAGTATGTTCAGAGGGTGTGAAAGGGATCATTAGTTGCGTGGCAGCGGAAGCAGCAGCGTTGTCAGCTACCTGCTATTTACTTCCCCTCATTACTGTACACTGGCTGGTGCTGGTGGGAGTGTCAACATCATTAACATGGCTGTCATTAGTCCTGTCCCACACTGCATGGAAAAGTTAGTCCTGGGGAGAAAAATGAAGCGTCGCTCACCACCAGCCACCATATCGGTGCAGTGATTTAAATGCCTCCTTGCAGTAGAACTGAAGAAAACACTGAAGGGGACGACGAGCTGAAATAACTTCTGCTTCATCTGGGTATTTAACATGGTGGCCAGAAGTTTTGCTTACACTTTTTAGGAGCATGAATGTCGTACTAATTTGGAATTCATCATGATTTATTCCAGTCCCACTTTTTTTTATGAATGAGTTCAAAAACCAAACATTTGGTAAACAGGTTGGCATAGAAGATATACAGTATTTGTGTCTTTTATTAGGTCCTGTCTTAAATCTCCCTGGATATTTGACCACTCTTCTTATCAGCATTGGTTCATTTAATCTAAGGTCTCACACTGAGGAGGTTGAGTTTTTCCAGTAGCATTTTATCCATTCAGAAACCCCTTTTATTATTTCTGGCATGATTGTTCTGGAATCACCCAACTGTCTTGACATTTCATCTAGCAGATGATTTGAGATTAAACTGAAAAATTTAGAGTTAGACCTCCACCCTTATAATCCATAAACTTACAATGCACCAGTACCACTTGAAGTTCCTCAGCATTATGCTGCCACCACCATGCTTGACAGTTGGTATGGAGTTGAATCTCTGGTTGCTCTTGCTTAACCCAACTGAGAATCCTTGCAAACAGGGAGGGATTTTCAAATTGATAATAAGAAAATCCAGGCTTAGACCATTATACAAAAGGAAGAAACTCAGAAGACATGAAGTGGTGGTACTGACTTTGTACAGGTAAAGCTGGGAGTTTTAAATGGAGATGTGTTTGGAAAAGTAAGAAAAGGAGTGAAAAAATTAAGGTAAGGAGAATCTGGCTAAATTTCGATATGTATATTAAGAAATGAAAGAATCAGCATGGCAACAATGAGGTTTGATTGAAATATTGAAGAGTATCTGTATTTTTTGTAATCCATGAAACATGAAAATCTGAATGCATAATAATTTCAGTAAAAAAAAAAGGTGAAATAATAACAGTTATTACAGTTATGTTTGAGGATTGTATTTGGACTCCTAAAAAAGTGTCGCAGTGGCCAAATAGCCCAGTCTTGATCTTGTGTTACCACACACCTTTTATCTAGAGGACTTTTAGTGTTTCCCACATGGGAAGCTGTAGATTTCAGTCAAACTTTAGAGATTTTCCAAATCACTCATGAAATCTAGTGGGATGAAGGAAGGGATGTAAGGCATGTAAGCCTCAAGCCTTACTGAATGTGAGGCATGAATGTGTTAGTAATTGAGCCTATATGTATAATCTTTGAGCTTGTATGGACTGGAGAAAATCTCAATTGCACGATTCAAAAAATTAAACCACCATGACCACATGAGCAACAACATGGTTAAGAGCACAAAATTCCAGGGTTAATCCAGAATAAGTCAGACCACCTGAAGAAAGATGAAACCATTTAAATACTCAGAATCCATGTGAACCGATGCTCTGAAGAAACAAACTAAATTACTATTTATCTATTTCTTAAAGCAGCTAAGCCAATCCCCCGTATGTGTTGTTTACCTGACGAGGTTCTAAGCGTCTACAGCAGAAACCAACAAAAAACAAACAGCCTCCCTCACACCTTGTCATCTGCCTGGCTTGACTGGATGTTATTTTAGCCAACTTCAAGGCCCCAGCAGCAGCTGCAATCACTTATTGCCGTCTGGCTTAGTGCAAAGCTTCTCCATGCCCCCAACTAGCTTCTCATCAGCCTTGAGGGGATACAGCTCCTTGCACTCAGTTTCAACTCTTCGACTCTCTGTCTTGCCTCTCGAAGACTTCTCCGACCTCTGCAGAGGTGACTGGAGAAGGGGAGCGTCCCGGAGCGTGGCACCGCAGAACATGTCCCTGTGCAAACTGGCTCAGGGTGGCTCCGCATACTGTGTTCCCACATGCCGATTTGTACAGGGCTCCATTTCACAGTGGGACGGGCTTTTGGGGGCAGAGCGGTGTCCAATGGCAGCGCCGGCTTTGCTGTGTGGCTCGCCTGATTTACGGTGGGTCATTAAGCCAGCACATTCCTTCTCCCTGTGGCCCAGGTGGTTGTGGGGCCGGAGGCCCAGACTCGGAGAGCGAGAGCTGGGCTCTCTCCGCGGAGCTCTGAGCAGCCAAGGGGAGCAGCTGCAAACCAGCGGATCCAGCTCCATCCCACAGCCATGCCACATCCCTCCATAACAGGAAGCACTTAGTATAATACATCTCAGCACCATCCGTTTCTGTGAAGGATGAACTGTGTGTTGTCTCTGTTTTAGGATCTTGTGCCTGGTTTCAATTCCAGCTGTGCAACAAAAGATTTTAAAGGAGGAATTTCAGAACTAACCAATTCTCTTTGCTGGGTTACAGTACATTTTATATGTACATGGTTATAGTCAATAATATAGAATATTATTATAGTCGTTTATTTATTTCAGCAACTCAGTATATGAAAAAGATTTCATAGATCAGTTCGACACAGACTGATGTTTCAAGACATAATGTGCACATTTGCATGCAAATAGTAAAAGTAGGAGCAGCAATATTAAAAGTATTAATTACAACTAATAATAATAATAATAATAATAATAATAATAATAATAATAATAATAATAATAATAATAATAATAAAACACTTGAAGAGAGTCATCACAACTTGTTGTATACTTAATGTGTATGAATATGTAAATATATAGCTACTGCTGCTACTACTACTACTACTAATAATAATAATAATAATAATTTTCTTCATTATTTACATTTTAATGACATATGATCAGTGAATTTAGTTCTTTCTAAATTCTGCATTTAGTCATTTGATGCTCATTTATCTAATTATCTGCCAGCCCTTTTCTACCCTTCCAGCTCCATAGAAAGGTGAGGGGGAAGTTAAGCCATGAGAGATTTTTGGAGTGGCTTTGCCCTCTAGTGGCAGCTTCAGGTCTCAGATTCGACACAGACATGAAGCTCCTGTGTTTCTCCTCTGACTCACCACCAGGCTGCCATTCAAAGCGTGAGCCCCCTTGTTAAAGTCTGCGGACATGTAATGAGACGACTTGTCAGTCCACACAGGGTTTAACTTCAACAGCTTTGTAAATTTCTGCTCACTGACAGTAAAAAAAGAAATTTCAGCACTTTATGAAACTTTACAAGCTGACTTTAATATTTACAAGGCTGCTAAAAACCCTTGGCAAGGCATTCACGACTGACCCAAGCATACCACGGGGGCTACACCATGGGAAAGAGAGGGATGAAGGAAACTGCCTGGTCAACTGGCTGATACAACAGTTTTATGGTTTGTTATGCACCTAATTTACACATGTGAACGAGGAGGAATGCAACGCTGTCTAACAGAAACATAGTATTATGATATAGCCTGTTTGACAGTGTAGTCTTCTTTTTATAGCACACAGTTAATTTCACTTTGTGTGCAATTTTTTTTTTTTATCCTTTCCCTGCATGGCACACACAGGCACCGGAGTTTTATACAGTATCAGCCATGAGTTCATTCAGCAGAGAAAACACAACCATCCCAAGCTCTTAGGCTGCAGCTCTGGGAAATAGAAGCAGGGTGGTGATGAGGTACTTCCTGAACAAAGTTCCTGTGTGCATGTGCGTGTGGACAGAGCCCAACAGAAATTGGTGTCGGTGTCGGTGAAAAGCCCCCTTGCCCCCCTGGCTGACAGTGGGTAACGCGAGACAAACGGTGTGCCATTTGCTGCATGTCTGACTCGGATATGCTGACCCGGCCAACTGGACCGGCTTGACTTTCAGCTCTGGCTTATCTCTCTGGCACAGCATTGGTCACCTCACACCCAGCCACTTGATGAGTCACATTTGCATGGGATCACCGACGCTAGAGGCGGGTCAGGCCTCGCAGCTCTGTGATGTACACCGAGTTTTTGGTCGGATCACTTGAAGCATATTTGGTTACTGAATACAAATTGCATGCCAAGATTTGTAATTACGTCTGTGATTGATGAGATTATGTATTAGCATAATGTAGTTGGTCCAAAAGCAGACGCTGATTCTGCTGATTCTTAAAACACACAATTTTACATCAGTTTATGTTAACATTTGGAAAATTGGAATTTTAACAGCAACTAGCTAAACTATTGCCATGATATAAGAGATATATACAGTAGAGTGTACAGTTAAGGTAACATAGCTTTGTTATACAATCCCAGCAATCTTTACATACTGTGAACAGCTTTAAAGCCGTTCTTTATATGTTTGGTTTCCAGTAATTACTCAAATTATTACTTACTTCAATAAAAAGTAAGAATAAAGATGTTGCACCCTCCCACAAAACATTATTGATAACCCCATAATATCAAAAATATCTTAAACTCACCAATCTCTAACAGCATTGTCGCACGTCCGGATAGATATTCTGATTTCTTGAACGTGTCAGGTCAAACAATTTACGACAAACGTTTTCTGTTTTTTTTTTTGCTGGTTTGACTCTGTCCGGCATGTTTGGCTGGAAACGACTTACATTAATGTCACCAATTTGTTTCTGGAAAAGTTACTTTAATTATTTGAAAACAAATAAGGAAACATGTAATTTCATTCCCCAATAAAAAGATTAATGATGCGAATAAAAGCAACTGTTGTGTAGAAGGTTCCACTTCTCTGCGGATTAAGTGTGGAGTTTATGATTAAATACTACCCTGACAGATGTTTGCAGGTCTGTAGTGAACATTCATTATAACTCTCGGCTAAAGGAATACTTTAACATGCAACTAATACCCACACAGAAAATGAAACGCCTGTTTGCTGACACAGTAAACCTACACCCATCGAGCAAAAAAGTAAATGTTCCCCCTCAACAGGAGAGCCGTTTTTGCTATGCATCACTTTAAGTGAGTGGACCTCTGTGTGGCGAGCAGCATCTCTTAACCTTTCCTTAATTTGTCTTGTCCTGTTATGAGGTCTGAGGAACAACAACATCCTTTCACTCTCTCCGTTCAGAGCGCACTCATAGGAAGACCACATCACTCTCACCATGAAAGGTGAAAACGGCACCACTAAAGTCACATTAAGGTCTAATCCCACCCTTGCAAAAAATCAACACTGCTACTGCATATTTTCTTGCTTGGAAGAACTCAGAAACTCTTCCCCAAAGCATTCATCAGAAACTCTCAATTGAGAGCTACTGAAGAATAAATTGCAGCTACTTTGGCTGCAGTCTTGATTTACAGCCACACAGGCTGCCACCTTTCCTCAGCGCACAAACATGAAACACTTCATTTCAACAGAGAGTTGATAAGGAAATGTTATCTTGGTGCCAAAGGAGGCAGTGACCTCCCCTCCGGCTTGTAAAAAGCTTGCAGGAAAGTAGCTCCAACACCGTCCTGTATTAGTTTCCTCCGGGAAACAAATGCAACCCTTCATGACTCATTCGCAGCAGTTGTTGCACGTGAGATGAACACACGCTCGTGTAAAATGTTTTCAGTGCATTAGCTCTCTCTGTAAATGCCATTTAGAGAATTTTTTTTTTCCACTTGAAGAGGATATCATCACTCCTCTTCAACACCCCAACACATATTTTGGCGCGATTGTCGCCACGAGAAGGAAGTTGTAAACCAGAGAGGCTCCCTGTGCAGGAAGCCTCCTCTCATTGTGGATAAAGTCACCTTGAAAACATGATGGTCCTCAGTAGGCTCTTAGTTAAAGACATGGAACAATGTGTACCCCTGCGAATGAACATCTTAAGTGCAGAAGGAGATCCTTGCAGGCTTATCTGCAGCGGTTGCAGGCAGCATGTTTTAGATTGACAAGCTTAATTTTTAGGACTTGTTTATGTTGTGTTTATTCCCTTTCATTCCCCGGACACTTTGGTAACTCCAACCTTTCATTAGGACTTATTATGCGCACCACTCACTCAGCATCTGGCCTGGGGCTCCCAGAATGCCTCATTTGCTGTGCTTTTTATTGCAGCCATATAGTTGGAGCTGTAAATGCCTGTGTGGCTGTGTATTGTTTGCTGCTGCAGAGGAAAACCACAGTATCCTCACCGGTGGCAGGCAGTGTTAATATGCGGAGTCACCCAGTCCTATGAAAACCTTTCAACAAGTTGCTTTAATTTGCAGGATTTAGTCTGGAAAGTTTGGGTCATTTTTAATTGAGAATGTCATCAGCGGACGGGGTATTTACGCTTTGTATGAAGAGGATCATCTAATACAGTACTCTGTTTGTGATCGGTTTAGTTTGTGGTACAAAACGGAGGAATTGGCAGCTCTATAACTCTCTCGGACGGGATTGTCATCTGTGTCAATGAGCCACCAGGGAGACGGCCCCTCATATCACAGCCAATACTGATGGATGACCAGGGCTCCAGCTTTTAAAGCACTGTCACAATCTGGTTCCTCCACAGCCTGTCACCCTGCTGTCCATGTATTTGCTAGAGAGCAAGTGCTGTTGTTGGGATGTTGAGCCATCTTCAACCATGTTTTATCAGGCTGTGGCACAAATCCAGAGCTGAACCTGTCATCAGGAATGACAACGCTAAATCTCCCATGTTCCTTTTTTTTGTAGCTTTAAACCAAAGTGCTTCATAGTTTATCTTTGGAAAAGAAAGATGATCACAAGGTTGTTTTTTATTTTTATTTCAACAGTGATCTTAACTTCATAAGACATAAAAATATGAGAAAATGCTGCAGTCAAACCAATCTTATCTATTTTATTCAGATTTGTTTTTTTAGAGCAGAATTTGTTAGTTTAACATCTTAAAGATAATTAAATACAATATTTAGATTTCAACTGTCAGTTTACTTGACAAAAGTAAACTGATTTACTTTTGTCAAGTAAATATATTTACTTGACAAAATACATTAAATTCTAACCAGTAATTACTCAATCTTTTTATTACTTTAAATGTTCAACACAAGTGATAGTTTTAAATTTATATTTCATTAGTCACATTAAAAGTACAAAACATCTGGTCAAAAACAAGCAGTAATTTATAGAAACAGGATCATCTTTTTCTTGCAAAATCTACAAGATGCAACAATTGGATTGTCACAGAGATTTCTCTTTTTCTCTTTGTCTAATTTTTATTGTGATATGAATACATGTTCAAGGAAATGTGTACTTATCTGTTAAAAATAATTTGTATGACTATTCTATAGAAGAAGATAAAAAAATATTTTCTTCTAACTCTATGGGCAAAAGCATAACATTTTTGCATCAGATGGGTTTTCTCCTATAGAGCAACATAACAATGTATGACAGTTAATTTTTGTTGTTGTTGATTTGTAGATCGTTATGCAAGCAAGATATAATTCAGCCTCCAAAAAAACAAGTTCCCCTGCTGACATCATGAAGGCAAGAAGTAATTAAAGATATTTTTAAAATGCCAATTTGCAGTAATGATCATATTCTTTTTTAAACGTATTCCCTTCTGTTCAGTGCAGCTACATCATAGTTTATGCAGTGTATGTATGAATTTCAAGATATGTTTCCCACAATAAAACATCAGAAACATCAAAAGCTTTTTGTGAAGAGTCACGGGGCTTGACTGGAATTCATTAGCAGTAATCTTCAGCAAACATTTTGAGCCAAGTTATTTGGAAATCATGTGGTCTGATATACGCTTGATATTCAGATCACTTTTTAAATTGCAATGTTGTTTCTCACAGAACTGCAGCGTTAGCAAAACGTGACTTATAATCAGCACAGTGGAGTTTGTCTGAGTCAAACTCTGTAATTCAAATGCTGCAGAATCCTGGTTGAATTCAGCTGGGTTTGTGCGCTTTTTTGATGCCCGTCAACCCAAATACACCCAGAGCAGAATTTGCAGTTTCTGTCTCATTACAAATCCATATTTGTTTCTACACTACTGGAAAGCCTCTTTAAATCTCCTTTAATTATACATATGAAGTTCAGATCAGTAGATACCAAACCAACTTACAAACAAGTTTTATGGACAACAAGGATATTTTTTGTTTACTTCTGTTTGGTCTTCCTTGAAAGTAGTAGCATGGTTGAACATTATTCTCAATTTCTTTCATAAAGTCATTCGGTTTGACCCCAGTTAAAAATCATGAATTGTTTTTTTTTTTTGTTTCAGGTGTAAATTGTTACTCAAGCAGTGAATCTGTTCTTACAAAGCAGGATATAAACTATGCTGCTCATTGGAGACAACTGTCTCTAGTTTAAAAAGCCCAGCTTGCTCTCAAGTCTGATATTAGCATTAAAAATTCATACTCTAGATCAAACTCAAACATTTTCTGAATCTTAGGTCCTTCAGCTGTTTCTACTTTGCATTGATGACATCCTAATGCAGAGCTGTGAGAGAACCAACACCTTTACAGATGTCTTCTGTTTTTGCTTGGTTGTGAAATGTTTCCAGTTGTATGCCTAAGTTTATTCTCGAAGACAACCTGAGTAATTGCAAAGTTCAGCTTGCATGATTTTGTTCATTGAAGGAAGGAAGATTTCCAAACCAAATGAAAACATAATGAAGCTCCTTTTCAACTCAAATATCTGCAATTAACTACATTGTTTTGGATTTAATTTCACAGGCTACACCTAACCTGGTTACTCAGTCAGAAGTAGAAGTTCTGCTTTTATCAAGAATAAAAGCAGAACCTTTCTGACAACATGAAGTAGGCTGGATCATGCACTAATCCTAAGAACTTGCAGAAGAAAAGAGAAAGTCTGTTGAAAAGGGTTGCAAATTAATTTCTAATATAAATATTGTGTGCATCTGTAAAACGTATTATACTAATGGTCATCCATGGTGGTGGTGGCACACTCGTGTTTTTGCTGCTTCATGACCTAGACAACCTGTCATAAATAACAGAATTATAAATTTTGCTTCAGTAGACAATGTGTGGCCATCAGTTTGTGACCTTAAGCTCAAGTACACTTGGATTATGCAGCAGGACAATGATCCAAGTCACACCAGCAAGTCTGTCTCTGAGTGGCTCACAACATAAAAAAGTGAAAGTCTTGGCATGGTCTATCCTCCTGACTACCAGTAGTTCGTTTTTGGCCTCTGTAGAGGACATTTCAAAACTTGAATATCTCCCACCCCCTGCATTCTAATGAACTAATTCATTTTGGACATTTAGGGATTTTTAATGATACCACATGTGAAGGGGTGGGACTTCGTACGTACCTTTCTCTCATTTATAAAAATGGCGTTCATCAGTAATTACACATTTTATGGGAAGAGACAAAGTAAGTCCATAAAACCTTTTATTGTGCAAATTTTGGTTTAATATCTTGCTGGAATATTCTAAATACGTCTTTTAGCTGAATATTAAAATATTATATGAATTATTTTGACTGTATTGTATTGTAGTATTTAAAAGTTGAAAAATTGTCCTCTGTAGTGGACACATATTTCAAAAATAAAAACTTTTTTTCCCCAAAAAAATGTTTTCAGTATTCTAATTACCTTACAAACACTGTGGGATTTTAAAAAAATGGTGATTGGACTATATTTATTTTCCTGGTAGTCAGGAAGCTTTCTAACATGTGGATTTAAATCTGGTTACGATGATTTAGCATGAGTTTAAATACGATCAAAAACTCTCAAATAGGCCGATGTTAAACCAATTCTGTAAAGAAGTTTGAGCCAAAATTCCTCCACTTCCTCCAAAGACTTATCACCAGGTATCAAAAATTCTTGCCGTTAGCTGTTGCTGTATAGGATGGCACAGCTAATTATTTGGTGTCGGGGGAAATTTCTTTTTGTATGCAGCGCCAGATTTGCTTGGGTTGCTTTTTCCCCCATAATAAAAAGGAATCATCGTTTGAAAACCGATTTTTGTATTTCCTCAGGTCATCTTTGTGTGAGATTAAAATGTGTTTTACGAGGTGAAACTTTCAGATGTAATAGAAGAAAAGTTAAAGTAATATAAATCATGCCTTTCAAGACACTGTGTTCATTCATAACACATGTCATATAGACCTAACCTTTACACCAAGGTTAAGTAATTAATGTTTCAATCTTTTTTAAAACATTATATTTACAATAATGTTGGTTCAAATAAGCATATTCTTAATGGGAAATATTAATACATTCACTTTTCCTTTTTATAGTGCAAACATAAAAAAAAATAAAAAATACAAAGGTCTCCCATGTATTCTCCACTCAGATGGATGTCGGGTCTGAAAAGGTGCTGGAAGCTAAAAGAGATTAATACTGAAAGGTATCATGAAGGTGTTACAAACCACATGTCAGGCATTACTCACTGGCTTGCACTGCCTCTCTGCATGGCCTCATTGTTTCATTGTTCTGCCTTGCTGCTTTCAGCAAACGTGCTTCGTATAGCGGCTCAAGTGTAACCTACAGTGCATCGCAGGAAGGAAGAGGGACTCAGTGGGTTGATGGGGGTGGGGGTTGGGAGCAGGATCTCAGACCATAAAACACAGCAGCCGCCCTCCTGCATTGTTCACCGCCACCGTTCCTGCCCTGTTTTGACGTTTTCTCCCTGCGGTCAGGGGTATCCTGTCCCTCATCTGGGGCAGTAAACGTTGTTGACCAACATGAACCCTGATGAGGATGCTTATCCTTCTTTGTTCTTACAGTGAAGACAGTATGATGCAGGGAAAAAAAAAAGACGGTTGTGCTGGAAGAAGCACATAAACAACCTGGTGGTTATAAAGTCTGACACAAACATCATATGGGGCCAATTAGATGTGTACCAGCTTGCTTTGCACTGTAGGAGTACAATAAATACATAAGTTCACCAGAGCCCTTCAGCTGTATCATCACAACACAGTCAAATGTCCTCTTAGAGCACCACCTTGTGGCGGAATTGAACATTGCAACAACCTTGATTAATTCCTGAGCATAGGCTCAGGAATTAAAAACATCAGAAATTAGCTAAAATATTTTCAATGTACACATCACACTCATTTAAAGCAACAAATATTAACATTTTAATTTATGTGTAGATTTCAAACCTATTTGCAATGTCACTTATACAATTTTCTCTGGAAAAAGACTAAAAAAATCCTGTATTCTTATTGTTTAGTTCCCAAAAATGGCTTCTTTGTTCTTATGCGTGTCATGAAACACTCACCGGGAGCAGAGCTCCAGCGTTTAACTTTTTTCTGGAACGCAGATGCTATTTCTTTCAGTCCATTCATGTGAGTTAAAGCTGTCAAGGAAGCCCAGCAGAGCACCAGACAGCAGTCCGGACATGGCAATGAAGCTGAGCTGAACTGCGCCCCCTGCTGGCAGGGTTGAGGATGACCCAACTTAAAAACCAGCCAGTGGCTGGCGGATCTCTTTATGCACCTTGCTGAATTATTATTTTTTTTTTGATTTCCCAAATCAGCTGTCATATTTTACTCACTTAAACATAGTAATGAGTCAAAGTTTAGCTAAGCTGTTTCATCTTTCCTTCCTTACAACATACTAATTTGACAACCACACCGCAACTTGTTCTGCAACCCAGTCTAGATTTGTACCACTCTTTCTCTCCCTCTCTCTTTTTTTGGCAGGATTGGATCTATAAACACAGGCTCACTGTGATCTTGGCTGCAAATAGAAAGTTGAGGACGTGGGGACATTTTTCTTCAAACCGCCTGTACACGTTTTGCTAAATGCAGCCTTTCACTGAGATCACAAGGACTGATGGAGCCTGTCATAATCATTTCTGTGCAACATCAACATAGGCAATACTGTAGTTTGCCTTGGCATGAGCAACTGTTTCTACTTGCCTAAAGCATTTGTACACTTTACCCTCATATCCTGCTGAGACTAGAGGCAAAAGTTGCACGAGGAGAGCTTGGGAAACTACAAAAATGAAAATACTGCTGGGATACTGTAGTAAGCTGGGCACAGTTCTGGTTTACCTTTGCAGTCTTAAATGTTCATAAGCTAATCCATGTAGTCAGTTTCAAAATAAATAAAAATCAGACTGAGGATCTATTCCTGACTGCCGTGAAGAGGTTTTAATTACAAATGAAACAAAAAACAGGAAGGTTTTGTAAATCTATGTGAATGAAAGTATGAAAATTGATTTAGAAACAACCTAAACACTGCTCAACAATTTAACTCAGATAATAGAAATGAGTAATTAGTGAATTCAAGAATCAAATTTACTATTAATCAACTAATGTACGTACGAACAAGCCAATATTAAAACAAGTACTGAATTAATTATTTTCTATAATTACAGCATTAAGGGAGGATATCTGAGTGTGAACATGCACAACTCTAACTTGTTGAAATTGTAGATTTATCGAGAGCTAGTCACTCTAAAAAATGAGTTTTAATCTCAAAGACTGAAGAAAAAAAGAATAAACCGAGCTGCTGGCAGGTGTGAACTCAAAGACTAAAAGCTGAGGGAGTTTCAACACAGTATCAGTTTCAGGATGTGCAACAACCATGTTAGTATTTTTTATATATGCAAACACAGGTTAAAACCAAAAACACAACAACCACAAAACCCTTGTCAGCATAACAACTGACAATGTCAAATGCGCCTCATGTGTGTTGAATATTTGACCAGACCTTTGGTCCAGTAGAGATATTTGGAGTATTCCAATAGAATTGTAGTCCTGAAGTTAAGCTGTGCTCTTCACCTTCAAAGTAAGACTTAATGCAAAAATCCTGAAAGCCTGGCAGCCTGTAAGATTTTTATCAAACTTGCCGCTGTTATGCAGGTCAACATGTTTCAGTCCTTTATCTGATTAGAGCGCTGATGGGGGAAACATGTAACAGCTTCCAGGTGCCTGCCCCGTATATTTAAAATCAATTTTTGTCTCGTAGTTGGTCGCCGTGCCACTGAAGTCATCAGGGTCACACACCTTTTCTCCACAGTTGTATGCCAGCCGTTTCCGGCTGAAAAATGGAGCTTTCTGCTCTGGAAGGGTGCATGAGCAGAGATAGCTTGACACGACCATTTGTTTGGCTCAGGTGAATACAGCCAGACAGCAACAGAGTCCCTGCTCTGCAGCACAGCTTGCACTATGGCCAGATCCGACTGGGCACTCATTCCTCAAACAGACTCTGAGCCTGCGCGCCGAGATGCTGCTACTGTATAGCTGATGTATTTTATTTACTATGTGCACTTGTGCCTAGCAGTTCAGCTTGTTAGGACAAATAAAAAAGGCC